>JAQFZG010004536.1:0-11618 GCA_034695465.1 Entomobrya nicoleti
AATTCTATTTACTTTTTATCTGGAAAGGACACTGGTGGCCCGATTTGGTTCAATTTGTTGATGGTTTGGGGTGAAAACGTTAGTATATGTGTATGTATTTTTGTTTTTGGCATACTTGCAAACGTGTATGCCGTTTCTAGCGCTGTGAACCAGAAGATAAATGGTGGGTTTGATTTGAAAAGAAACAAATGGTTCAAGAGATGGATCAAGTCTTGTCCAGTTTTGAAAATATACTTTGGTGGTTCAAATTTCCTGGATCGATCTACACCTTTAAATATTCAGGATTTTGCCATCAATCAAACTTTAAACCTGGTGCTTTTACAAAACTAAGCCATGCATCTGGTGAATTACAGACCACAAATATATTTACATTCCGCTTTAACGCCTTTTGTGCTTAGGCTAATGCGCTACTCGAACCTTTTTTTCGGGTCTCGATTAAAATTGATGGAAATAAGGCCTAGTCCTAGTATTTTCTAAAATGTTCAAGAAACTTCGTAAAAAAATTATACTAAAATAGCTAAATGGCACAACATATAATGCAAACACACTAGCTTTACTTACCTTCTATTTATACTTATCGTAATAAAAGGGTAGTAAGGCTTTTTATTGTTAAAAGCACTTCATAATTTATAAATACTAGCAGGATCATTTAATCTGTCTTCTCATAATTCCGGAGACTCTAAACCAGCATAATTCACCTCTCAAAGTTTTTGAATGATTTAAACGGGTCAAAAGTAGGCTACGTTTTTATTTTCTGTAATCCAACAATCCATACTTGAGCGATGCTTAACATCAATTATCAGTCCCAATAATTCTGCTTTAATATTGATAGGCTAAATTGTGTTTTCTAAGACGCTATTCAATACAATTGATATACGGTGGCGTATTTCAGGGAATGCTAAGATCAGATACCATTATTTACCCGAATATATGATACATTCGATCATTTACGGGTATCTAGACTTGGCTTGGGGATTTATTCTCTTAAACATTCAATACGACCATATTCGGACGAGGCTTTATGGGTAATTATTAATTTATGTTTGCGATATATTGTTATATTTCTTAGGATTAAAGGCATATTTAGTTTCTTAAACAACAATGTTGATTTGTAATTTCTCAAACAACAATGATAGATAAATATGCATTACATTTAAAAATAAAAGGAAACAATGGGATCTATTTAAGGAAAAACTAAAACGGATGTGAAAATTGAAATTTTCTTTGAATTTATTAAACGAGATTATAAGTTATATTATAATAAAAAAAGGTTAAGTTTTATTTAAAATGCACTTGCTTTTAAACATATGAAGCTAAAAACATAATTAATTTACAAATGACTTTATAAAACATCTTCAAAATTTCTTGTTTTGGCAAAAATAATTTGGTTCTAAATGTAAATATATTTTTTAAACCAAACCTATTTTAAAAACTCTCGCCACTCCAATATAAATAACCAATTGTTACCGAAAATGTCGGTTTATTAATGTATACATATCACACTAGAGGATAATATAAAAGAATAAAATGCGCTCCAAATGCGTCGATTTTGAACGAACGTTTAAACCGTGTGGGTATTTTGTGTTTTGTTGTGAGTTTTTGAACTGAGACTTTGCCGAGTTGCGGTTGGGTATTTGCAAATATTACTTTTCAATATGTAAAGGGTAAAGGGGCAATCCCAAAATTTTCAGATTTTGCAATTTTTCTTAAACATCGTGTGAAGCTATTTACACTAATGTTTGTACTATTTGTATAATTTACATTATCGAAACTTAGCTTCGCGGAAAGATGATCTGTTAAAAATACCGGATTAAAAAAAACTTATGAATTAAATAAACATCCTAACCGCTTGCTAATGGAAAGGTTCAAGTACATAATACGCACCTTTTAAGTAGATTTTGAACCAACTCTTAAACCGTCTATTTTTTTTCGTTTTTGCTATGAGTTTTTTAACTGAAGTGTTGCTGGTACTTGGTTGGGTACTTCTAAAGATTGGTTTTTTATTCATATTTGGAAAAGGACCATTTATTATCTTTGTGGATTTTGATAATCCCCTTAGACTGGGTGTAAAGTCACTAGCAATAATTTTACAACAACCAACCAATTTTTTTAAAATAAAATTACAACAAAAAATTGTGGGGGAAAATATGACCTACTTTATTTATCGGTAAACTGACTTGAAGCGAATTCCTTCGATGGAACGGAAGCTGGATTTTAAACGAACTTTTTATGTCATGTAGAAAAGTTGTTGTTGTTTGGACGTTAGAGCTACAAGATTGTACAATGTAGTATCTAAAACTATCTGTAATCGAAAATTGTTTGCAATCAAATAACATCTTTGAGCTTCGATGAACTTTGTTTTAAAAAATGACTAACTCATATTCAGTCCTTTATTGCCAAAGTAACTAAACAGGTGATATTATTCTTGTCATTTTTTCTAAATTTTACCTGTGCCTTACACTTTTCAAACGTTTGATTTCAGTCGATTTTTTTCCTCTCATTAAGTAACTAAAAGTAAAACGGTAGTTTTTAAATATTTGCTTTAAAAAAATTGATTGATTGATTTCAAATAGTTTATCTCCAAAATAAAGTTAACCAGCGATAAATACTTTTTGCGTTGCAAACTAGTTTAACGTGCAAATTTTGAATGCCAGTTTGTTCTGACTTTCCGCAGACTTTCTGTAAATTAACCAACATGAATTAATAGCCACAGTGAAAACAGTCATCGTTTTAATGGGTATCGCTGAACCATTTATACTAATTAAAAGATTTCCAAACACAATTCCAAGTTAAATCCCACTTGTTAATAACATTATGAATAACCAAAGTAAATATTAAGATATAATAACCAGTTTTCAAGTAGAAAGCGATATTTTTATCGAGTTATCGCGAAATAATGTACACCGTATCAAGGTTTCCAGAAAATGGTTAGTACACCTGTGTTGGTTATTATGGGGATAAGTATACAAATTGTATCTCAATTCCATAAGTAAGCAACTATAACAAGTGAGCAGAGCTAGACGTGAATATCACAAATAAAACCGGAATTAGAGTGAGTTCTCCAATAAACTAAATTAATGGGAAACACATATGTGATTAATCAAAACATTAAGGGATGAGTTTCAACGAATTTTTTGTATGTCGTTTATCTTTTGTTTTTCACATTTTCTCAAACACAATGACTAAACGAATTGAAGAAGTACATATCCAATCATTTCTTTTCAAACCTGAATGGTAAAAGGTGGGTTATAATAATGGTAAATTGGTTGCCAACGCAATTTGAAAAAAAATCGATTCGATTCATGAAAAAAATTAATAATCAATACAATCCAAGTTTTGGACTCTTCGAATTTATTTTGATGCAAAGTATTTGCGTTTTTACTCCTAAATATGTTTTTTGATAAATACTGTACGCAACATTGTTGTACCTATCACTATACAAAATTAAATAAATATTTCTACACTTTCAGCAACATATATTTTCCCCAATAATTTCAAACGTACAACATAAATTTAAATCTAAACCAATACAATCCAGAAATACAATACCTTTAACCCGGCGAACTCTTTCAATTATGGGTGGCCATATGCTTCTCCAAGTTACTTGACTGTGAAAACGCAGTATGGCAAATTTGGCATTGAAAAGGCTTTTCCCCAGTATGAACTCTCATGTGTACTCCTAACATGGCTTTGGTAGAAAACTCTTTACCACATAAATTACATTTGTGGTCCTTGATTCCATGATGAATTGCTTTAATATGCACCTGCAAGTTTTCCCGCTGAGCAAATAATTTGTCACATAGATCACAAGCGTGCGCTTTGATACCACTGTGAAGTAACATGTGCCTGTTTAAATTACTTCGGTGTGTGAATTTCTTGTGACATTCTTGACAGGTATATTGCTTGATGTCAGTATGTCGATCTTGATGAAGTTTTAGATCGTTCTTTCGTGCAAATGCTTTGATACAAATTTTGCAGCGGTAAGGCTTCTCTCCCGTATGGCTTTGAATGTGACGTTTCAGTCCGGACGATGATGCCAAAAAACGATGACAAACATTGCAATTAAATGGAGTTTCTTCCGCGTGGGTATACAAGTGTTGCATCAAATCAGGCTTTTGTACAAAGGTTTTTCCACAATGTTCACATTTGAAAGCTTTGACTCCACTATGTAGCAAATTGTGTCTTTTAAGATTACTTTGTCTAGAGAAGGATTGTTTGCAAATTTTGCACGAGAAGGGCTTTTCTCCAGTATGTGATCGCATGTGAATTTTCCAACCAAATCTTCGCGCAAAGGTTTTGTCACACAGATTGCAAAAGTGAGGCTTCTCTTTGACATGCATGAGGTAGTGCCGAAAAAGAAATCCAACCGTTTCAAATGATTGGTTGCAAAATATACATTGGTGAGTTCCAAGGTGAATCTGCTTATGTTGTAGTAATGCGCTCTTCAATCTAAAGACTTTATCACAAGTATCGCATTTGTACTTTTTCACTTCCATTATAAAATATTAACAACTATAGAACTGAAATTAGCAACTTGTTGCACCTTCCGCACGTAGTCTACAATTTAGCAAAAAATGTGCTTGAAATGTCTGATTTACTATTGCAACCAAAATAAAATTCCGAAATTATTTTGTCAACGTATTCAGAAAAAGTTGGTAAATATGTCTTATTTGAAATCTGTGGATGTCAGTCTTGCTCAGTCAAAATATTCCCAGGAACCGAAATTCATTCGTAGATGGAATCCTGGTTGTTCAAAGTACACTTGGGTTTATCCGAAGGACGTGTGACAACATTGACGACTTGCACTCAATGCTACACGAGTAAAACGGTGAAGGTTTTCTGTGAGTAAATTTGCACATACACATGTTGGCAGTCCACATGTACAAATTGTATATTAGAGTAACCTTCATGTAGCCTACGTGCTAAAATGCGTGTTATTGTCTTCTTGAACTGAAAGATGCTTGGTCGTATGGTATACAAAACCAGCCTAATCATCTTTCTTTAAGGTTCTAATGTGCTAGCTACATACATACATATATTAACATCGTGCATCAAAACATTATGCATAAACGTACATAACGTACTTATACATACAAAAGTTAATGCATGTATAGTCATTCCAAAATATCAATGTATTTCTTTTATTGTTGGTTGCATAGATTTGCATATGAAATGTAATTTAAAGAATCTAATATTAGGTACATGGTTTTTAAATTTTATTTACGCCTTCGCAAACTCATATTTGACTTTTAAATAGTCACAAATAATTTCTGTGGATAAATAAAAGTGGAAAAACGGTGGGAAATGGTTTGATAAAAAATAAGCACTTGTAATTTTTAGAGTGAACAGTTGCATGTCTACACAAACTGCTTTTCAAGCTAAACACTTTGTCACACAGAACGCACTTAAAGTCGTTCTGAGCAATCAAAATAAGGAAAAAATACCCGACTAATTTTTATATCATAATAATACTGGCAATTATTTGTCTGGCATTTGAAAAATCATTCCGAAAACTTTAATTGGTAAAATTGATTTAAAAACAATGATTGAAGATTGTTGAATGTGGAGGAATATAACTATTGTGACAAACATTTCACACCAACTAATGGTTATTGGAAGTACACTGGGGTGACCAGAAATGAACTGCCATGAGTATGGCAGGCTTGAATAAACAATGGTTTAATTACTCAAGTAAACTTTAATTCAACTAATGCATAACCAATACGGGCATTTGCAGTATGCTTTTAAGCAATGCAACTTCTGAGAACTTTTGTTCAGCTTATAAGTACACATGTTCGTAGATACAGTTATTCGTTTTGCTTAATAGAAACTTTTTTGGAGGTAGCAATTTTCTTATGTATGTTGAATGAAGTAAAGTATGGATGTACGCGCAATATTAATCTGATAAACGTACTGAACACAAGAAAAACTAGGAATACATTTCATTTACTAACTAAATCTACAATATTAAAGCTTCATTGGAAGTACCAGTAGTCATTTGAGCAATGCAAAACTTTTTAGTATGACTTATCTCATGCATGCATGAGGGTACACATTCCATGAAGTTGTAAGAGGTATATTTATAGCAAAAACCTTTTTATAAATAAAAGTATCTTAAAGCTTCAACTTGCATTGTTTTGTTTAGCATACGTCCATTCATTTGTACAAAGGCACATTAATGCATTTGAGCACGTAAGCACCATTAAGGGTACTATAGTGAACGAATTGCACGTTATGTGCACTCTTTAAACAAATGTATATAATTTTATATATGTATGCATGTTTTCAATTTTATCTGCATGGCATTTTATACAATAAAATCTGCTTTTAAAAAGTTTAGCAAACAAGGCGGTATTTAATTTTCGTAGAAATATTTTTAATGGCTAAGTTCACGTGCAAGGTTTTAAAAGCTTTTTCACTAAACATTTCTAAATAACTTGCCGAATTACATGTTTTTTAGAATTGAAATATAAAATTAATCAATTCAAGTTTATTTTCGCCAACTTGTTGCGCAAGCGAGATCAAGTGACCCGAAGTGATAGACAGAGGTTGCATTTTTTGATGAAAAGTGACAACAATGGATATGTGAAGGGTAACGAAAAAGAAGATAGCCAGATTACCGAAATTTCCGTTCTAAATCCTAACTCAAGTTTACAGGAAAAACCGGAAATGATAATTAGAAAAATATTTCATCATAAATTAAGTAATTAAATTAAAAGTGATTATGACTCATTAAACCAATCGAAATACTTTCACTTTATTACATATCTGAACAAAAGTCTACTCGCAACAAAATTCATTCCAGTGCTTCCAGTTTTGATATCAAAATGATCGATGTAATAAACTTTTAAAATTTAAACGTTTACAACTTCACTCCATTTAAAAGCGTTTGTACAATAAAACATTAAACTTTCATCCCAAATAATGGCCTCCATTCCATTTTTAACAAGTGGTTGTTTGAAGTCCTCAATTGATGTGTCTAACAAATAATACTTGATTTTTGTAATCTCCCATAGGCTTGACTTTATATTCAGCGTGATCAAAAAAGATACGAATTTAATATTTAATTAAAAAAGAATGTGTGCGTATACGTCGTCTAAGATGACCAATGAAATACTGGTCAAAAATAAAAACGTTAGGAATATGGGAATTATATTTTATTAATTCTACGTTTTACTTTATTTATTAATTTACTTCTAAAGTTAAACTTATCGGGTTTCATGTACTATGCGACCAAGTTTTTTCCAAGTACTTTGCCCCAACACCAAAAATGCATTTGAGCACGTAAGCTACATGAAGAGTACCCCATTGATAGTGATAGTAACACATGTAAAGAATACTCTGCATGCGTCCTTCCAACATGTGCACATGATTTTGTACTCAATACCATACTCATGTCATTCGTCTAGCATTACAATTATCAAACTTCTGTGCTGTCAACAAGTCGGTTCTTTTAAACCTTAGTCAACTTGAATCTACCAGTAGAGAATCCACGACATATTTGATTATACAACGTTCTTGAAAAGGTTGGTGGCAGCCACATCCAGAATTTTCAAATAATATTTTATACAAGCTTCGGAATAAATTGTCTAATGACATAACTTTTTAATATGCAATAGTAAATTAAGTTCTTCAAATACAATTTTCAATGAAAATTGACTACACTTTTTACTTGAGAAGCATTTATTGCAAGCATTGAGTGTTCTCACTGTGTCAATTTTAGGGATCTTAGTCCATTTTCAACAACCAGTAAGGCAATCGGGTTTTTTATTTCTGTGAATCATTCAATTCCAAATTTAGTTACTACCAAATCAAATCAAAGCATCTGTGATGACGAATTTTGCATAAAGAGAAACAAAGTGGAATAAATCGTAATATTCTCTTGATTTTTTTAAAATTTATACGTGTTTAGCATTTTAAGACGGATGGAAACACGTTTAAGTGTGATTCTTGTGAAAAAGTGTTGAATTCGCGGAGAGGTTTACTAACACATAAAAACATACACTATGGAAATATCGAATGCCTATTTTGCAATAAAACATTTTCCGAGATTGGAAATTTATTTCAGCACTATTTGTCGCATATCAAGGAGAAACCCCACAATTGCAAGTTGTGTGACAAATCGTTCGTATTAAGATCGAATTGCAGAAAGCACATGCATTCTCATACTGGCGAAAAGCCCTTCTCGTGCAAAATTTGCAAACAAACGTTCTCTCAACAAAGTAATCTTAATACTCATCAAGTGCTGCACAGTGGAATCAAAGAATTCAAGTGCAATCATTGTGATAAAGCATTTGCGCTAAAAGATTATTTGAAAAGACACTTAAATGCACACAACAAAGAAAGACCTTTTGAATGTAAAATATGTCACCGGTTTCTGTCATCAAAACTTGGTTTGAAACGTCACATTCAAAACCATACCGCAGAGAAGGCTTATCGCTGTAAATCTTGTTGCAAAGCATTCGCACGAAAAGGTGATTTACGAGATCATGAAGATAGACACAACGGCATCAATCGATATAGCTGTCAAGATTGTCACAAGAAACTTTCGACCAAGCGTAGCTTGAACCAGCACATGTTGCTACACAGCAGTGTTAAAGCGCACAATTGTCAATTCTGCCAAAAGTCATTCACTTACCGAGGGGACATGCAGAAGCATGTAAAAGCAGTTCACCATGGAATCAAGGAGCACAGCTGCAATTTATGTGGCAAACAATTTTCTACTAAAGGTAACTTAGCAACACATATGAGAGTTCATACGGGTGAAAAACCGTTTCAATGCCAGATTTGCCGTGCTGCTTATTCAGATTCAAAAGGTCTGAAAAAGCATATTGTTGCTCATAATTAAAACATCCTGATTGCTTAGCGTTTACGTACTTCTGGACTCACCTATTGTATAGGTACTAGGTACTCTGAGCATAGTGTGCGTGTTCTTCAATCGCTCTTGAATACTACAAAATAAAATATTACTAAGCTATCATTAAATCATCAAATTTATATCATAGTGATCGTGATAAAGTGATCTCAGTGAATAATTTCTCGGAATTACAATCGGACAACATTTTCGCAACAGATTCAAACAAAATCGAAATTGTGATTAAAATAAGTTTTATCTGAAAAAAACATTTTACTTCCTTTTTAACATTACGAGATACCTAGTACCCAAGCTATATACACGCACACACACATATTTTATTTCATACAATGACGTACAAAAGAATAGTACTTATCCTGCTACTGAAAAGTGGTACAAACCTTTTAAACCCTGGCCCCTGTACAATATGTAAAGTTGAAAAGAAAAAGAGCCAACAAGCTCTGATATGTGCCACTTGTCAGCATCTTTTCCATCGAAGCTGTCTTGGGATGCCAACATATAAATACCAAGAACATAGACAAGCATCATGGAAATGTGACAATTGTGACATTGATAAGGTAGTTCGTGTTTGTGTTCAGTGTAAAAATACTAATAAAAGACTGAAGCTGTATACCCAATGTGCAGACTGTAAACACTTCTACCACACTACCTGTGTAAAAAGGGCATTCCCACTACACAAAAGTGACGATTTCGTTTGGACTTGCCCAAGTTGCCAAACTTTCTCCGATAAAATAGAGACACTTTCGACAAGCAGCAGTTCAGCTACACAAATGACGGTGAGAGGAATTACAATTGGGCATGTAAATATCCGTGATCTGATGTCTATGAACAAAAAAGATGACACACACGACTTCATCGTCCAAAACAATTTTCACGTATTTGGAATCACTGAATCGTGGCTATATAGTGATATACCTGATACTGAGATAATGTTACCTGGATATCACATATTTAGATCAGACCGCACAAACATAAAGTCATATAATACACGAGGTGGTGGTTTGATTTTATATGTGAAACATGAATATAGTGTTAGTCTTCAACATGTTAAGCAATCACAAGACTGCACACAAACGTTACATGTTATTTTGAAGAAGGACAAAATTAAAGACATACATATAGTTCTGGTATATAATATACCCACTACTCCCTGCAAGAAAATGTTACAAATACTGCAACCACATCTAAACCTGTGCAATCAATTAGAAGCGTATATTATTGGAGACTTCAATGTCAACCTAATGAAAAAAGACGCTGCATCCAGAGAACTGACGCAATGTATGAGTGATTATAATTTTACTCAATTAATCAAAACGCCAACTAGAACAACATCATCATCATCTACAATAATAGACCACATATATACGAATCAGCCTCATCTCAACGTTAAAAATGGAGTTTTTGACAGCAGCATTTCCGACCATGATATCATTTACACATGCAGAAAGAAATGTCACACATCCAAATGCGATCTAAAAACCGTGGAAATGAGGAACTTCAAAAATACCAACTATGATGATATGCGTCAAATGATTAAAGAAGCCCCTTGGTGGATTTTCAAGCATTGTAAAAATGCTAATAAAATGTATGAAATGTTTGAGCAAATACTTAAACATGTTCTAAACGTTCATGCGCCAATTAAGAAGATACGTATAAAGACTCATAGGAAAATTTGGATGACTGCTGAATACGACCAAATGACCCGAAAGCTTCAAAAAGCCAAACGGAAATTCAGAAAAATCCAAACTGAGGAAGCTTTTCATGAGTACAAGCAAAAACGAAATAAACTCACATTCCTCAAACAAAAATTAAAACGCAACGTACTTAAAAAGTTAGCCAATGATCCTGTTTGTGGCTCCAAACAAATATGGGAAATTCTCAACACACATGTTGGAAGACAAAAAACAGACATTCCTTTACCGGAAATTAAATCTAATGGTGCAACTTTTTATGAAAATAAAGAAAAACTAAATCAATTATGCAAACAGTTTAGTCAAAATCCATTAAATTTATCAACTCAAGTAAAGTTACCTACTCAGTTACAAAGTGTTCTTGAAAATGAGGATACTCGATCATTTAAATTTGAAAGAATAACTCCTGCGGAAATAGAAGCTGCCATAGCATCTATTAAATCCAACAAACCCTGCGGAGTGGACGGCATACCCGCACGTTTTATCAAAGCATGCGCTGTAGAACTTTCTCCACACATGGCATATTTATTTAATGCGATGTATATGGAAGGAATTATGCCTCAACGACTAAAAACAGCGTTGATTACTCCTCTGTATAAACAAAAAGGTGAAAAAAGTGAACCGAAAAACTACAGGCCTATATCCATTTTACCAACAACAACAAAAATTCTAGACAAAATTTTATATAGTCGATTTATTGTGTACTTTGAGGAAAATGATATTCTCATGAAGCAGCAGCATGGTTATCGAGAACATCGCGCTACTCAAAGTGCTATTACAGTATTAACTGATGACATCAAAGAAGCAGCAGACAAAAAGCTTGTTACTGGAGCAGTCTTCTTTGACTTCACACAAGCCTTCGATAAAGTCAACTACAATAAGCTTTTATCAAAACTTCAGATGTATGGAATACAAGATGACATGATTAAATTCATGCATAACTATTTCACTGATGGGAAAATGATCGTTATGAAGAATGGAATTCGATCTGACCCCTACAACATGACCGCCGGAAGTCCACAGGGCTCCGGAATTTCGGGATTGATATTTTG
>JAQFZG010004537.1:0-11616 GCA_034695465.1 Entomobrya nicoleti
AGTCACAGTCGAGTCCAGCATTTGTTTTGAAGAAACGCTAATGCACATTGCACGCTCATATCATCGGAACAGTTCAGGTGAGAAAAAAATCAGCTCACATACCTTCACACATCATCAACTACCAACAAATGAAAAGCAAGCAATCAAAATTACTATCATCATTTCATAATTCGTATCGCCTTGAAAATGTAAAGCAAGCTATGAAATATTACAACACAACTACAACGCCCGCATATTACTATGTCTATGGCCGCATAAGAAAGAGCACATGCAAATCGTCACTTCTATCCGTTCGCTAGAAACGCTGTACTGGTATGGTGGTAGGTGGTGGGTAGATATATGAAGACTTGCACTTCTTGACTAATAGGATAAAATGGATGAGATGATTTTGGATAAGTACATTATCCGATTACTTTTGAATTCATAGGCCTCTTGCAAAACCCTTAGCAATTGTTAGCTTTTTCCTCTCGCACATCTCACAAACAGCAACACAAAGTTACAATGCAACAGTTTTTCATGACATGAAAATGAACAGATTGAAAGAAAAAGTATACCCCAAAAAAATGTGACGCTCATCCACACTTTTTTATATGCATTCTTCAGCCACATATCCCATCACCAAGCTTTTTCTTATATGCAACAGAATTACATGTATTTCTTATATGCTACTAGACAACACGACAACAGAAGCTGATATACTCTTTCATGATTGTTTGTTCAGCTTGTGATTAAGTCAGAATTGCTGAAAAATGTAAAAAGCAGGAACAGAGTAAATACTGCCTGGGGGCAATGTGATCTAGTAAACAAATATATTTTTAAAAAATACAAAAATTATAATAATCGAAATATTTAATTATTTACAATGAAATATAATTAATTATAATTCTCGCCTAATTTTATTTATTTATTCTTTACTAGAAGAAGGTCAACTATACGATCAACACAAAACTGTTGAAAAATTGGTGGCTTTTTTTCTTCAATATAATTTGACAACCCAAGCCTAATTTTTGCTACTTGACAAGAACCAAGAAAGCATTCAGAATGCAACTCGTGTCGTCCTTTGAACAACTCATTGTAATCCCTTCGAATCATCTGTCGTTGTTTCATAAGAGGCAAGTTTGATATTTTGTGAACATCTCCAGCAATTCCATACACTATCAAAATCACAAGGATTGATTGTACCATACCAGCACCACAATAAACAGTAAGACTACCAGTAAAGGAAGCGGCTAACTACAAAGTGCAACGACAGAAATTATCTCTGTGATTCCGCTCGAGAATAATACACAGACAAATAGGGATCGCATTCCATGATTATACATGTCAGCCAACAGGTGAATTTCTCGCAATCTGGTCATCGCGTAATTAGCAAAATTTAGATTTCCAAATGTTCTACTTCTTCGCCTTTGAAGCAAGCAGGAAAGAGTTTTAAAGAAAAAAACGTTTAAAGTTGTCGCAGATTTTCCATTTGGATTTTAAATTAAATCATTTATTTTTATACCTGTGTGCCATACGGTAAACGTGACGACAGTCATCATAATGCACACGCTCGTTTCTACAACTTTGTCGTAGTCATGGTCATCATGATGGTTAGAAGGTAGCGTTATCTTTACTACGCGAATGAAAAAGGTGATGGAAATGAAGAAAAGCAAAAGCCAACGTACTTTAAACCCATGCCTAGCGCTGGGCTTGTGAACTTTTGCAAATTTGCGGGTTTTTGCTATAAAAGTGAATAGCTGGCCACAAATAATTGGAGAGATTTCATTTGCTTTGATTAAGATTTGTAGAAAATTTTCAGAGAGAATTTTTTGGTTTTGCGTCAAGAAATATATATTCGATTGGATTAAAGAATTAAAAAATAAACGTGGTTCTGGAGAAAGTGTGATGTGAATTGGGCAATATGAAGTTCAGAACGAATGTGAAATTTGCTCGTCTGGAGATTTTAATTTAATTAATATAAATTAATTTAAGTTTATGATTCAAAGGAAAATGTCAAAATCATCATGTAATGAAAATGTAAAATGGAATTTATCAAAAAGATACAATACTGTTAGCATTAGGAGTTCTAAAACCTAATATTGTGCATATGTAGTAAAGAGGGGAAAAAATCAATATATTCTTCAGAGTTTTGGTAGTTGTTCAAAATTAGCTAAATTAGAGAGTAGCTAATCCTTTGTCTAATCTAATACGTCGTCGTCGCTTCCTCACCAGCTTACATTTTGTAGGTAAAATTTTGATAAAGTTTTGATGAGAATGAGCCTTTTAGTATTAGTAAAATGATGACTGCAAAAAAATGCACTGATTTAGTGTGTTCATTATATGCTTGCGTTTTTACTACATAGTACATAAATATATATTTTTATATTAAAAGGCAATGAGTAAGTACAGTGGTTATTTGCATCACCGCTAAAATCTCTCTAAAATCGAAGCTTTACATGTACATAATTTTTCATATTTCTTTGAACAGAAGTAAATTTACAACATGCCTAGCCACTAAAATAATCTTGTCTTAAAAACTAACAAAAATACATTACTTTTTTATTGTTATGGGGTCAATATTGTGATGTTTATGGGAAGCATTCTTGTGACTGGGACAAAAACATCTTTGTCGTATTATCACCATGATTTGTCTCGTCATCACTCCTCACTCACACCAAAAAGTTGAACTCTACTCTTGACTTGTTAGGTGATCCGTTATTGCATATTTTCCTTTCTTTTCTAGAGTGTAGCGTTATCATTTTTGTTCTTCTTTTACAACTTCATTACAACTTACAAGTAGTTTTTTTATGACTCAGAACAAACTTTTATGATTGATAAACTATAGGATCTACTTGGTTATCGGGGTTGATGACTTGTAAGCCTATTGTTTAATTTTGAATTTTGCCAAATTAATTATTTTTTTGAGAAACCCTTCAAGCTAGTTTTTTAATAGTTTAAGATTCAGTAAACGCACTTTAATGCAGTAAATAATTTAGCAAATTTAACATTTTAAAACAAAAGCATAAATGGTATAGGGTAGGGTATACAAAGTAGTACTTTTTATAATACGACTGGCATCTTGCACTTGGTTGACTTGTAATAGCTCTTACATCAATGATCAATGTATGTATTTTGGGGGTACCTTGAGATAAAAGTCATTCTGGTCTGATTTTATCTTGTTGCATTGCATGGCTACGTGCATTGGTGCATACTCATCATTAGTCATCATCATCCTTCTTTTACTACTTTAATTTATAACAAGTAGTTTATGTCACAGAGAGAACGAACATAAGTGTGAATGTAAAGTGATTGATGACGTGTTAATATTGATAATATTAACTATAGGGCCATCGGTGTGAAATGTAATGTTAGTAATGTATCAATCAGTATCATAAGTCATAAGGTATAGTACAATCTTCTCCTTACTCTTTTTTACATGACATGACAGTATAAAGTAAAGATATTAGACAAACCACGAGAGAAGTTGCTTGCTTTGCTAACTTGCTTCACGTTTTAAAAACATACTGTGCAAAAAATCTACACAGAGATCTATCAGGTCGCCGGTCGGTCGGATGAAATATAATAATATGAAGAGATATGAGTAAAGTAAAGATACCTTCAGCTTCTTCGATACAAGATATACTATATAACATGCTCACTGCAAAACTTCTCAGCAATAGCTATACTGGCTCCGTCCTCGTCCGTGCATGAAAAACTATGAAGGGATTTTAAAAAAAGAGGAAAGAGGCTGCCATAAAACATGCATACATGACACATATAGAATACATATATGGAATACATACATGTGTGTGACGTGTGAATAATATACTCTTCTTGACAGTACGAAAGCTAAATATGTGCATTAAATAGAAGCCACGCTCGCTGGACAATAATAATTTGAATTTGTATGCTTTTTCATATACTCTCGTTTTTTCACGATTTTTCTTTGAGTGACAACAAAAAAAAAACGAAGCGAAAGGGAAACATTTGGAGAAAGTCATACACAGTTGAACACGTATGCATGAATAGTTACTCAGCGTTCATTTCAACTTTTTTTAAAGGTTCATTTTAAACTTGCTGACAGAAATCATCACAAAAATAAGTAATTAACGTGACCTGTGATAAGGATCAGGTCAGATTGACCCTATAGAACAATTAGTGATTACACCACAACACTATCCAGGTAATTTAATTGCCCATTTAAAAGAATAATTAAAGAATAAGCCTAACTAACTTTTGTATTGCTTCGAATTTTCTTAATTAGCAGTTAATTTATATCTTAATACATTTTGTATTTGTACTAATTGTTCGTTTGGGTTCTGTTTAAATGTTCAATTTAGGGAGACGGTAAGATAACCATGAATGCACCAGCACCTGTGCGGGATGGGGAGCGCCCTAGTACAAGTGGATACGCATCTGCTTCTCAATTAGCAGTGCTTTCTCTGGAAAATAAAAGGTTAAAGGAAGAACTTGCGAAAGTTTATGAAGAAAAAAAGGAGAGAGAAATGAAACTTAAAGAGACTTCATGCCAATTAGCTTGGCACCAAGCTCAACTGGATGATAAATGTCGGTATTCAATTGAAGGAGATGAGAACGAAAATGGAAATGGAAAGGAGCCTGAGGAAGACGATTCCACCGACCTGAAGGAACTGAAGACTTTATTGTCACGAGAAAGGTTTCTAAGAGTGAAGGCCGAAGAGAATCTTGCAAATATGACAGAGTCACTCAAAAGCTTCAACAAAGAATACATGAGGGCTGTAAATGAGGTGAAGGAGTACTTGGTGAAAGAAAAGGAAAAGGAGCAAAGTAGCCTATCTTTCAAAGAATTATTTGATCAAGTGACAACATCACTGAAAGAGCGACTTGATAAAAAGGTGAAGGAGATGGTAGAGCTGAGAGTACAAGCCCAAAAGAATACTCAGCGTACGCTGAAATTAATGAAGATAATTAAGTCACCACAATTCAAGCCAGTGAAGATGGCACCACCTCCAAAAAATACTGGACAGCCGAAAAACATTGTGACACTGAAGAAAGTTATCGTACAATCAGCTAAAGTGGTGAAAGCTACTAAACCTCCAAAGAAAAATGTGGAAGTACAGACAGATGACGGTGCTATGACAAGTGCAAAAAATTCTGGCAAAGCTGCACCGTAAGAAAAAAAATTAAAGATTGCTAAAAGGAATTTGGATAATTAAAAAAAATATTGTTATGAATCTCATTCTTCTAGCGATAAAGGTTCACCTCTAGTAATCACTCTTGACGGTGATGATGATGACGATGATGTGTCACCTCCTGTGTCACCACAGCTTCTTCCCATTGATGTCGAAGGAAATGAGATAGAAATGCCTGACGACTTTCCAATGCCAATATTGGAAGCTACTACATCAGCAGCACCACCACCACCACCAGCTGCAGCAGCAGCAGCAGCACAATCCGTTGAAAAACCCAAGAAGAAGAAACGATCACGCAAGCGTGCCACTCTGCAAAGAAACGGACCCCACGGTTTTCCCAAGGAAACTCAAAATTCCAAATTGTTTCGTTGCCTTTGCGATAACACGTATATTTCCTTGGCAAGCTTACGAAGTCACATCTACACTGCTCAAAAGGAGCCAAAACTTGGCTGCAGCTATTGTGAGAGAAAATTCGCCTATCCATGCTTCCTCAACGGCCATCTGAAATCTGCACATGGTAAAATTGTGGTGAAATCCCAGGCTGCCAAAAAAGCCAAGCGTCGGCTAAGTTCTATGATGTCAACATGTGCGCCAAAAATTAAGCCCCCAAAGGAGCCGGTTAAGAATATAAATTTGAGGCAGTAAGTTTTCTCATACTTAAAATAGCTATTTTAATTACTCACGTTATGTAATATTTATGAATGTATGTATATTTAGGGCTAAAGGTTAAACCATAATTAATGTCTTTTTTAAAGGAAAAGACGCAAGAAAGCGGCAGAAGCAGAAATCATCAATGAGGTGAAAGACTACAAGCATTCTCCACATCACCAAGTTTCATTCGGCAAATCGGATATGTACAAATGCAAGTGTGAATTTACGTGTGCACAAAAACATCTCCTTATGGAGCACATTGCAGAAGAGCAAAGGAATGTCTGACTGATCTGCATGCAAATAGTATCGGTGGTTAGTCTTTTTAATTGTCACTTAATTTTTTGTTTTGGATAAATTGGAGTTCAAAAAAATGTATGCATGTGTTGTACTTTTGTAAACACATATAAACACGCACATAATTTAGTATAAAACTGGAAATTTCAATGGAATGTTTACATGCACTCCAATAAGGTTTCATTGAAATAATTATAAGGGCCTTAATATTAAATGTATTTAAGTAATACATACATCTTTGGAACTAGAATAAATTCATTTCATTATTAGTATGCTAAAAATTATCCATACAAAAACTATTTATAAAAGTATTTTTATGTAGGTATGCACACAAATGTGCATATATTTTTAAGGCAATTAATCTAAAAATACCTGTAAAATATTTCAGTAAACTTTTGTGAAAAAAGGGTTACATGGAAGCGACAGTGATGTATGAAAATGCATACAGATTATTATTATTTTCTTGTGTAAAGCGTATACGTAGGGCAGCAACTTGTCTTTCCAAAGTCCTAAGCTCAGAATTACACTGCAATATGTGCAATATGCATGTATTTTAATTAATGATGGAATTTAATGTTAACGTTGTAAATGCGATCAATCTATATTAATTTATACATTATAGCTGGAAAATTTTACAGCTATTTATAATTTACCCGGTAGTCATATAGCTTTCAGAAATCGAAGTTAGAATTTTAGTCAAATTATTCGTAGTTTAAATAATATACAGTGATATGATATGTTTCTGATTTGGTGTTGTTTTCTTGCACTACAAAAGTTTGATAGGTTAACTGATAGTTTTAGGTTTGCTAGTAATCCATTCTGTGAAATATTTCATTTATTGAAAAATCTTTTTGGAAAATGCATACGATAAGTTAATGAAAGTTTGAACTTGGATAGATTAAAAATAGATTTAACTCATTTTTCTATTAAATTGAGTAGTTGTATAAATTTATTTGTAACGTAGGTATGTACTAATTAAATTGAGTTGTGGGTGCAAGAATATTAAATATGTATGGTTGTTATTTGAATATTATGAAGTGTCTAAAATATTCAGTTTGTAGAATAGATCTAATGTAATTCTTATAAAAATGATTTATTGGGATTAAAAAATTATTATAAAATTGGAAAAGTTGAAGTGTTTTGATAAAATTGAAGTCATTTTTACAGAGATTCATTCTTTTTCGTTTGGGTTTTTGTTTGAGGTTTTCCAAAACTAAAAGTTATCCTCTAGTGAGTAAGGTGGTCATTGTTGAGGGGCATTATGAGATGAGACGTTCAGTTGAGCTGAACTTAGCATTCCGCGATGATGGTCAGTGAAATAAACAAGATATTCAGTACACTGAGATAGGGATGTTCATTGGTGTGTTGAGTCATGTGAAGCTCCAATGCTGCATAATTGCGATATACTTTTTCACAGAATACACCCTCTTTAATTTTTCATCCCAGAAGTTAAGGTTCTTTGACTCTGAGCCATTCTCCTTTCAACTTCAAGGGAGAAATCTGTGCGAGAAACGCTAGATAAAAAATATTACTCTCCTTAAATTCCATTTTTCAACTAAAAATCACATTTTCACTACGAATCCCCACGTCAATTTACCGATCTACTTGTTTTAAAATTTCAAATGTGTAATTATAATGGTTTAGAAATTATGTGAAACACCTATCTCTCATGGCGTATCTCGCACAAAACATTTTGATAATTTTTCACCCCTTTGCATCATAAAAAAAAAATATTTTTAATTGAAGTGTAGCCATGTATGTATACTTATGTATCTATGTAACCCTTTCTTCATGTCTGTAATGCTATCTGTGCAGCGTTTTGAGTTTTTTTTATTACCCGTTTTCCTAAAAACATAATAGTTGATTTTATTGTACACTTGCTGGCATTGGGTGTGCACTTGTTAACGCTTACCCTAGCGTTTAACACGACGGTTTGACTATAAACTTGGTAATTTTCATTTTTTTGCTCCACTTATCCTTATTTTTCTGACAGATTGGAAATAATAGTATATTATTTTTGCTCTCTTTTCACTACATTAAAAAACTGAACAACCACGGCTCAGTTTAATGACAAAAAATATGATCTTATATATGTATATATAACTACTCAAGTATGTATTATGTACATTGCACGAATATACCAATTACAATAATTGCTTAGGCTTAGCGTGCTTTTGTAGGTAGTTTATAATTTAATGACTTGTGTGGGTCATGACACCTAAGCGAAAATAAACGCTTTCCATTCATTTTATCTTTTTTACAATAATTTATTTTCAGCTTCTTGCCTTTTCTCACACCACTTATTTTTTTGCCCATCTGCATTCTGCATCTGCCTATTTCAATTTTACATGGCATACACTTTATATATGTATTCGTTCGTATACTCAAAAAAAAACCAATTCTTTTCATCTCCTCACCGTGTCCTTCTAGAACCCAGTCGAACGAACAATTTTTAAAATAAATCCTTGGTCAAGAAAGTAACTCAACCATTCTTTTTTGAGATCATGGTTTAAAAATTTGAGGCGAAGGAAAATGGTCCCACAATCCAAACCCTCAAACCCTCCAACAAGAAACCCTCTCTATTGCATCATCATCATTTTTGTTCGTTCTCTCAAGCAATAAAACTGAACCCTACTGCCGCAGCCGTGTACTCTACTCCTTTTTTTAGTTTTCTTACTGTATGTTGTGCTGTTGCTTTCATCACAACACAACAATTAATTTTTATGATGCCAAGCAAAAATGTAGATGATATACTTATACTACTGCTAAAACGAACCTATAATGTAATCCTTTTTATATGAAAGTTAACAGTTGAAAGGATTTGTGCAAAAATATATAAAATACAGCAGGCTTATCGTTATCATTCCAAAACACAAAAGATGCATTCAGTTGAGAAAAATCGCTTCGCACAATGCCCCCATTTTAAGTACCTAGGTTGTACATTGGTTTTGTATGATGTTCTTTCTTTCAAGATGTTTTCCTCTTTTCTTGCTATTTCCCATCCCAACAATAATTACCTTTACATTGCAATGCTGCTCATTTAAGTTCATTTAATGCGTAGTTGTACGGAATGCCTTTTTCATGTCAACGCTATTGTTGTTCAGATGTCGTTTGAAATGAAGGGGAACTACATAATTTTAAAATGGTAGAATTCATCAATGTGAATAGAATATTATTTTGCAACAGGTAAACTCCTACTGAACCTACTTTCACAATAGCATCTATAAAAATGCAATGCTAGAGTTTAAGAAAATCGTTATCATATATTTGTGTTATATTCCCCTTCGGAATGTCATTTTCAGTATGCATAATGAATGTATAGTGTGTATTTTTGTGCACTGTATTATAACCGAAATTCTATTGAGAATTGGGGGTTCTGGGAAGGTTTGTTGAACTGCACAGATTTTTATGTCCGGACATCCAATGAGAAAAGAGCAGTCAAGGGTAGTTTTGAAAGTGTGATGGGACGATGAGTGTTGTACTCTGCACTGTCCTCAATTGTTTTTTTAGTAAAGTTGAAAGTACGTCTCCTTTTTTGGCTTGGCATAGGTTGAAAGTGCTGTGGCATAGGGATTTGCAGAATTACATTCTTGCTTAGATACCATCACTTTTAAGTGACTGCTGGGTTCCGTATCTACCAAACGAGATGAAATGATTAAAGAATGCATGATGGATGGATGATCGATTTTTTGAGGCAGCTGAAATTTTCATGCATTTATTCATTACGACTAGCTCTGCAGCAGGATTTTCATTAAGTAAGTAATTTAGATTTAGAATCTCTGGTCAAGGATGGGGGATGGGGCATTATGAGCTTTTCAGTTTAGAAAGCCTTGTTCGTCCAATGAACTTTGCATCTATATTTCACAAAAATATGCTCTCTATTCTTGCTACATGCATGTAAATTACTCTGCTTTTGAGACATTTCCCTTGTAATTTTTTTTACATGTTAATGATTTTCGCACACCTGCGCATAAAAGATGAAATTTGAAAAGTAAATTAGTGCATGATTGCTTTGTGCCTGCTTACATTTTGATCATTGGACAGGTTTCAATGGATCGTCACTTTCATGTCACTCAACAAAACATATTTATGACTATGAATAAAAAGAACGAAGTCGTGCTTTAAATTTGGCAAGGCGAGAATAGATGATGATGATGTTTCGGTGATGACGCAAAGACAAAAGAGTTCTGTGTGGTATGATCGATAGTATGCATGGTAGTATCATATGAAAATCTCAAGTATGCTAAATAATAGATGCGTTGAATGTTGTATTTAACTCGCAAATTAATATTTATTTAAACCGAAATAAAAAAATAGCTTTATTTATTTAGCTTGTTTGAAAACTCAATTTCACATTTTACCAAACATGCTAACTTTTTCCGTCAAACAGGTCAATATCCAAAAAAATATCTCTGACTAAATTCAAACTGGATTAATTTGGATGATGAATTGGAGGCTGAACTCTAAACTCGATCATCTCCAGCAGGAAATCATTCAATTTCTTAAGGTCGACGTCGGTTTTCGTTGGAAGAACTGTTGAGAGGAACTGGTCTACACAGTAGCGGTCCTTTACGACTGTTTTCCGGTAGAGTTCCAAAAATTGTTTCATTTGTAGTCCAGCCTTCATGTGCCCTCCACTTGCCACGTTGAGAAGGTTCCATTCATTGGTGGGGATCGTTGATAGAAATATTTTTAAGTGGGGACATTCAATCTTGGGAGTAGTAGTCCCTCCAAAGAGTACAAAAGTTTCAGAGTTGGAACTTGTTGTTTTGATTGTGGGACTGGTGGTGTGCATCAAATTTGCATTATGTCGGGGTGTAGTAATTGGTTGGCTAGAAGATGTTGGATGTGGTGGACCTGTGGTGGTCACGGTCACTGTTGTTAGCAGCTCAGTGATTGGCAACTCTGTGGGCGTAATGGGGACTGTTGTTGTCATCGCTTCTGTGGTGGAAGTGTGGACCGTTGTGACTATTGTGGTCGTAGTGGGGACCGTTGTCACTTCTGTGGTCGCTGTAGCTTCTGTCGTTGTTGTGGGGATTGTTTCTTCTGTGGTGGTAGTGGGGACCGTTGTGGCTTCTTCTGTGGTTGTTATGGAGACAACTGTGGCTTCTTCTGTCGTAGTTTCGGTGACAGTTGTGGCTTCCTCTGTCGTTGTTGTGGGAGCCTCTGTGACTTCTTCTGTCGTTGTCGTGGGAGCCTCCGTGACTTCTTCTGTCGTTGTTGTGGGAGCCGTTGTAGATTCATCTAATTCTTGACTCGTTTCTCGAATTGATATAACCCCGATTGTCATTCCCAACCCTTTTCCAGAAATTGTTGTTGTAGGAGTGGTTGTTGTAGTAAGAGTGGTTGTTGTTGTAGAAGTGGTTGTTGTTGTAGAAGTGGTTGTTGTTGTAGGAGTGGTTGTTGTTGTAGGAGTGGTTGTTGTAGTAGGAGTGGTTGTTGTTGTAGGAGTAGTTGTTGTAGTAGGAGTGGTTGTTGTTGTAGAAGTGGTTGTTGTTGTAGGAGTGGTTGTTGTTGTAGG
>JAQFZG010004538.1:0-11615 GCA_034695465.1 Entomobrya nicoleti
TGACGAGGGGGTAAGTGAACAAAGGGGGTAAAGGATAGGGAGGGGGTAAGTGAACGAGGGGGTAAGGGCCTAGACCCTCTAGATATTCATGTTATTCAACAAAATACATATACCTGTGCACATACCTATGTATTGTATATATAATAGTTTTCAAATTAAGAATACAAGTGACTTCTTTTTCAGTTCTTGACTTTCAACGCAACGTGTCAATTAAATGAGCTGCGTGAGTTCTTACAAACATACACCATACTTGGCTGACTATGGTTTCCGTCATTTTAAAGGGAATTCGCAAAATTTGAAATTGCAACCTTCTTTGTATTAAGTATCGCATGTTGTGCACATGTATATGAAAATACAGATATATTCATTTCACATGCATAATATTTACAAGAAGACAGATTTTTTGTAGAAATAGAACTTCAGGCAACGCACCCACTTTATGCTCCATATATATTTAAAATTATCTACCGTGACTAAAATCTCATTGTTGTGTTGATTTCAGTAGCTGAGGCATGTATGTGGGTTTGTTACTTTTCCTTGAATTTTTTGTATTACGCTATTATTAATACGACTGCGGCTGCTTGTCTATTATTATTTGTGAAGATCAAGGTTTCAGAATGACATATGAGGTAAAACGTGCCAAGTCAGTCAAATTTGCTCCAATTGAAATATGATTCTAATATAAATGAATAAATTATTCATTTTTTTTACCTTTTTTTTATCAAACTGTGTAAATAATACTACATGCATATGGTATACAAAGATACCCAACCGAAATTTGTACAAACATGTAAATTTCAACTCTTTGTCAAAAGTACTATTTATTTTTCTAAATCGGACAAGCGGTCACACGATCGTTTCTTGTATGTAATGAACATTATGTGGAGTTTGTGGTTAGCATTTTTGTATGCAGGATATTTACCATTTACCTAGCACAACATCCGCCTATTTATAAAAATAGAGCCAGGTGGAATGATTCCCTATTCATCTTCCCTTTTTATTTGCACAGGGATTTATAAAAACCGTAAATAATTGACGTGTTTGCATAGAACAAATTCAGTGCTCAGTGCTCATCATTTTCTGTCTAATCATCGAGAACAGCCCAAGAAGCCTAGACGATAAAAACGGAAATCACGGAGAAACCAGAGATTATCGTGACTGAAGTCTGCGGTTAAATCTTATCGCAATCCACATCCACCTAGTCTTCGGTGTTTTACACACCGAGTTGTAATAAAAGCAAATTATAGCCCGTGAATATAATAAGACACTAATCATGCAAAAACAAGGTTTGGTCAATTACTTTACTTTAAACAACAGAGAATGATTCAAAGGCAAGGTGCAATTTCATTTTTGCATGTTTTAAATATGTAACTAAATTCTTACCAGAAAAACCATATTTCCGGAATTAGATTGCTACGTGGTATAAAAGTAGGAAACTAAAAGACAAAATTGTTTTTTACAAACGCATTCTTCTGAAAAATGTTTACACTTTTATACATTTTCTATTCATAGTCATTATGATTTTGAAATCTTTGATCTGTGTTCTTTTTAGCATGGATGGTTGTGAGGTTTAATTTTTTTGACATTTGCCACAACACACCGTTCCATTTTTTGGTGGTTATGTTTTTGTGGTATTAATAGTTAGCTCATCATCATGAAGATCAAAACAATATGAACTACCATAAAAACATGTCTACACCGATTTTAAATCATGAGGTAACCAAAAACGGGAAACTGGTAATCTTCTAATCTCACTTTAAAGTTGATTGGGTTTGTTTGCATTCATTTTTTAAAAGATGACACCATACCATATCGTTATGCCACAAATGGTGTGAGCCTCAAAGTTTTTATTGCCTGGTTCATAAATTGATAAAGTATTCTAGTTAATTTCAATGTAAGTTTCGTCACTCACTTTTTCTTCAATTTTGACAAAAAAAACTGAGTTTTTTGCATTTCACACTTCGATAGTGTGTTCATAGTTCATACGTTATCAAAAGTGTTAGCCATAATCTCTTCAAAATGCTGACAATCTATGACAGCTCCACAGCTTCAAAAACTAGACTAATCATTTCAATGGCACTGACTATACGCACTGTTCAAACTGCGACTGCATTGACAACTTTACGCATCCTTGACTTTTGATGTTTGATATCGCAAAAATTACAACGACCAATGAACTATTCTCTTCGAAGAAGATTCGTCACGCTCCCTACATTTCCTTCAAAGGAAAAAATATCTTGTCTCAGTAAAAGGAAACGTTTTTTTTGTATGAAACTATTACATGGTTCTTATGTTATGTTGAGGTATTTAACCAGGTATTATCTTTTAGCCGCCTCCTCCTATAAATGCAACTGTCCTGAAACTACATTCTTACGCATGCACTATATGCGCATCCTTAAGTATAAGCGGATCTAGAGACATTTCATGTGATGATTGCATAAATATCATAAAAGTGCACAAAAAACCAGCAACGTATTTAGAATTAGTCGTACTCTTTCATCTTCATAATATTCATCTAAATACATACGTATAAGTAGGCATTCATTAAAAATACGTAGCTTTAAAAATCATGCCATATGTCGGCTAAAAATCCTTTTAAAAACAGACGCATGCGACTCTTATCATTTTATAGCTTTGAAATTACAACGTATTTGCTTTGTTGAGGTGACGGCGACAAAATGAACAATTCATAGTAATTATTTAACTAATGGATTCAGATACAGCTAGAGTAATTTTCCTCTTGTGGTTGTTTATGGAGCAAAAACTAAAGGAAGTTTTTAAAAGCCCCTATTTTATATCCGAGTGATGATGCCTTGTTCACACACAGATGCAACTTGATACGGAGTACCTTTTTGAAAGAAAATTACTGTGATTAAAATTGCTTTATCGTTTCGCAAGAAGGAAAAAAACTTTCGCATTCCCGCTTCGAGAATAATTTTACCGAATATTCTGCTAAAAATATACTTTTTGACGATAAAAAGTTTGAAAATAGAGAAGGTGTCATTTATTTTTTTGCAAAGTGAATAAATTATGTCTAACGGAAGAAGCTGCTCATAATCCCTAGTTATCGTGCGTGTCCTCATAACTTTTACCGGTTAACACTACGCCGGCGCGGTGTATGATCGTGATAACGAAATGCGTTTAAAAATAAGTTTGGGGTAAATCCTTACATTTCTCTTGAGAACGCCACATCTAGTAAAATCTGTTATCCTCATTTTGAAAACTCGTCCAGTTGAATCCGTCAAGTCTGGAAGAATAACACAGGGTCCATCCTGCAAGTCTTGAACAACGTAATCCTTGATTGCTCCCCCTCTGTCGTCAGCAAAGATTGGAGTGCCACGGAAGCCATCAGGTCTTCTCAGTCTTGCTGTGAATAATTCTTTACCTGAGGTTCCCACAGCGCAGTCAATGTCAGCAACTGGGGGAAAGTAGGACACAGCATTTAAATACTTTCTGACTTTACATACATAACATTGGATTATTTTTCCAGCGTAAATGAAAAAAAACCAAAATTAACCTTCATAGTCCTGACAGTTGGCTGTGCTGACTAAATATAATAATGTTAAGTACGCTCCAACAAGGCGATTAAAGCTGTAGCTGACTGTGAACAAAATTCGACGCATTTTTTCCACTTCTCAAAAATTATGCTTGCGCACAATTAACGATTGATTTCACATTTAACTTTACAACATTACAATGTTTAGTTAACTAAACAGTTCAGAAACTCTCACAAATTCAAACTTATCATCACTCATGCACTTAATCCGTATTAATTGTCATTTTCCTGAACAATACAAGCAGTTTGACAAAGCTTTGTCTTTCCAATCCTTCAAGTCAACTATGCCTATCGTTGGCATTAACCCTTTTCGTCTATTCTAAAATTTAAAGAAGAATCTCGTCAATTTCTAAAGTTCCCGAACCGCAAGTACAACTCATCTACACCTTTTTTAATGCGACGCAGCAAAATATCAAGTATACTTTACTCCGAAGTCCTTATCACGCAATGAGACAAAGTGAGTGTAGGATCCCGCTATAAAGCCAATCCAGCTTTAGACATTTAAAATCTTGATATGAATGATATGATACATATCTTAGCTATGGTGCAGTACCAGTAGTAATGGCACTTAGCACTCAAGTGCTCATCATCGTCATCAACCTCATATTCATTTTATGTAGTAAAAAGCAGCGTCTAAAAATGTAAATCTTCTAAACCGAGACGATCTTCGTTTGCTCTCTTTATACCTTGTTGCTATTATTGCAATGATGAAACTTTGCAAAAAATAGGTTTTCGCACAGTGTATTATTTTTGTTACTTAACATACCTCTTCTTCTAAAAGTTATAATGCTTTCTTGTGTTTGTGTATTTTATATTGTTAGAATGATAAAAAAATAAGAAAACGTAAGAATGATTTTTTTTGTCGTCTTGCAATGTGCAATGCATACTTTTACGGGTAGATAAAAAGGCTCTACACTTCCCCCTACTACTCGGAAGCTCTCAATCTCAAGTTGCACATGATGCATAAGTACAAACGCCTATAAACGTTAAGGGTAATTTTCAGTGACATGCCACACTTGTTAGCTCAGCTTCACATTTTTGGCCTAGTGCTCCTCCGAGAGAAGATGAACACTTCCTCAATGTTGCATCGCCCACAACATATCTTTTGGTTACATACATTTTATGATATAAACATTGAAATAAAATCTTTAGAATCCTTCAACACACATCACATCAAAACACAAAGATGCACAGAGCGGAACTCCCTGTGAGCCTGTGTCATTTTCTGAAGAAGCTTATTTTCAGCTGCTAATTTTATAGATAACATTGCCTGAACTAATTTTGAGTGTATTTGTTGAACGTGACATTGACACATGACACTAATTTTACAATTTTTAGTCTACTAATATCAGACTGATTACTCTAGCTTTGTTCGCTGCAACTAGTAATTATGCAATTCTAAATGTCGAAAAAGAGAATGAAAATATCCTGTACGAAAGACTCAAGTAAGATGAAGACTCATTTAAGGTAAAATTACATTGACAATTTTGCTACACGCTTTAACGATATAACATGCTTTGTAGTTTGACCCAGTTTTCGAAATACTGTGCAATGCCAATAGACTTGCAATCGATTTCTCATTAAACTGCGTTGCTGATATGACGGATGTATGTAGGTAGAAAAAACATCAAGAAAAAAAATCTTTTAAAATTTTCTAATAAAAAAGAAGAAATGGAAAAATATACTTAAATGTTTATTTCATGCACATGTAGTTAAATTATTGTACCCAACCAAACTCGATATATTCAATTTGTAATGCTACAAACTCTACAAGGTATGCTCACAGGTGCAGATATTTCAAGCACACTTTTCCGGGTTGAAAAATTAGGGATTCGTTTTATTCTCATTTCAGTGTACATTAGTTTAACTTGTCCTTAAGTAAGGTCCCATTTATGTCACACGCGCTTCTCCTACATTTTAGCTTATTATCTATTTAGTTCAAACCTATTTGAATTTACCCGTTAGCTCAGCTCGTCTCAGCTATTTAAATGTCCAGTTGTTGCTTACACCTCATTGATCACAATCGTAAAAGTACTCTGATTGACAACGACAGTTGCTGTTCTTGTTAAAGATGGAATACTATTTAGGTCTTTTTGAAAATCAGTTATTTCTTGGATTATATACTGTGTTAAATGAAGACTATGATTTCTCAGAGATCAATTGTGTTTTTTTATCATTTGCTGGTCTGTAGGACGGAACGAAATCCATTTTTCATGGACGTAAAAATTTATGATGCCAACAGTGCCCTAAAGTTATATAAGATTTTAGCCTGACTTTTTCTATGATCCATGCGTCACTTGCTTCTCTGATCTTATCGATAATTCATTTTCGTTCCGTGTTACGCATGTGAATGTATAAACCATCACATTGTGTACTAAACATTAAACTGTTATTACTACTACTACACAGTTTGATTGTTTTGTGCGCAGGAAAGAAGAAAAAAACGTTTGTAGTAAACACCTGAATAGTCTTCAGCACAGTAATATCATGCACTATTAAATTCATTGCACAGGTGATTGATCAACATTCATTCACATCACCACAGTAGTTTGAAATGATGCGTAATATGCATGTACAGTGTACAAAGCAAATCAAAAAAAAAACAGAACAAGGTAGTCGTAAACTTAAAAATTCAGCAATTTTTCCTTGTTTTACAAATTTTTGCATGGTTGGTAGTGTTGGTAGTACTGCCTGTGTGAGATTATAAACTTGAAAATTTCTAGTAAGATTTTGTTTAGGAAGAACCGACCGAAACGTATTTGCAGTCTCACATGACATGACAATCTACGCATGCATTGTTGTACTATTTAGTATTTTTGTTGTATCGTTGCACAACAATCGTCATCTCATCATCGTGACCGACATGTGACTATGTGACGGAGATTCGGAGATGATGTTGAATTGAATGGATGAGTAAGGAGCACTTGGTTTTCATCTTCAGTACAAATTTATACTTCATTGGTTCATTAAAGGTTTATTAATTTTTTGTACCAATTGCCATAAAAAAAACTGCCTTTAATAACGTCACCATGTGATGATGATGCAGAAAATTAAGTCATAAAATCGTCGTAATCATTTCCACGTACTGCTTGTATAACATAACAAACAATGAACTTCAAGCATGAAATCTTTTAAAACAAAATCTACCAGAACTGTGGTCTCTTGATCGATCACAGCCAATAAATTTGTAAAAGGGTTTTCGATGTGATCGGTTGCTTTTGTATTCCTCAAAAGCTAATGTAAAATGATGGTTACTCACTGACTGAAGACTTTCTGGTTGTGGGTTGTGTGTTGACAGATTGTAAAGGTCGAAACAGGTATATTCGGCTGTTACAAAAATAACAACAACCAGCTAATCAATAAAACTGCCTTAATCATGTAGACTACATGTGACATGCTCATAAAATTTATTTTAATATTTTATATTAAGGAATTGTTTTAAATTGGCATCCCGAAGGGAAAATCAAATAGCGATTGTGAATTATGCGACCCAACCATTTATTTTTATTACTGATTTTGTCTTCCATTACCCCATCTCAAAGTCTCATTAATAATGTAGTACCTATAAAATAAATCTAGACATAATTATGCAAAACATGTTCATAAATCATAACTTGTAATTTGTCACTTGTCGAATTTTATTAAAATGAAAAAGTGAAATCCTCTCTGCTGTCATCAGTATCGCTCGCTGCGTTGTGAATACAAATATACCTTTTTAGTACAGCAATAAAATAAAACTCATAACGTTAGATGATTTTATTTCAATATTGTCATCTAACAATCCTTCCATCATTATAATTATCAAGGATCATTTAAAATAGATAAACACACAATAATATAGTTCAGTATATATATTTATATACGTACATGATTTGCACATCATCGGAGAAAATTGGAAAGTTATAAATTCCACAAACGAATATCAATATTACGTACCTAAGCCATTTTTAAAAATTATGATATGAATCCCATCACAAATCTTGTGACGCACTGCAAAAAAGCTACTTTCAAACAGTTACTGCAACTCGATGCAAGTTTCGGTTTGGGCATGAATTTCAGGATCCCAAAACACTTGTACGAAATAATTTTAATGAAGGCATTGTTCGTGATGTGCTGTGTAACGCTCATGCATAGGATTAGTCGAATTTATTTTTGAAATAAAAAAATCCCGTGAGAATCATTAAGCAATTTAAAAAAATGCTGTTAGTGAAGTACTTCAAATTAAGTCGCCGAATCCGAAACTTCATTGTGTTTGCAGCAGCAATTTTCTTTCAACTACTTATTCGTCACACAAATGGATATTTGGACATAAATCGTGAGAATCTACGTGCATTTTTTTTGTCATTACACTTATTATGTAAACAAAATATAATCAATTGTTTTGTTCATTCGTATTCTGTATTTAGAGTATTGTAAGGCATTTGATGTCAACTTTAGACCTATAATTTGCATTCTAAAGAATGGAACACAAACAGCACCCCCAAATTATCATCAGCATCCTCCGCCTCCACCTCCACCTCCTCAGCATCCAACTCAATACCCAATTTTGCAGCCATCATATAATCCTGATACGGATACTGACTCTGATTTCGAAGATGATGACGATGACGAATGCTCTTGTGAAGTCACCTGTATCCCACGTTTTATTAATCAACGGGCTATTCAAAAGAGCTATTACCATCAAATCGTACTAAAGCGGTATAAGAGGTCCTCTTCAACAAGTTACCGTTGTCGGTCCTGTGGAACCGAGTGCCCTGTTTCAACAAATCGACCACCGAAATGTAATTGCGTCATACCAGCAACAAAATCCGAGTGCAGTTGTACAGCCACCTGTGCATCATTTCGTTTTAACCCATATTACTTCCAAAGAGATGAGACTGATGATGCCAACTGTATATTATCTGTAAATGCTCTTGAAGATTGGCGTCTGGGCGAGGAAAGGCCCCCGTATACTTGTGAGTGTAAAAGAAGTAAAGAGGCAGAAAATACACCTCTACCTGAGTTTATTTGTGTTTGTCAGAGAGTGCCAAGAGAATTTTAATACACAACATCTTAATATTAATATTTAAGTAGCACGTACACAATGACGAACTGCAAAACAAAATTACGAATATTTATTTGCTGCAGCACAAATGTTGACAGATTTTTAAGAAATTAAGCCAAATAAAATTATTATTTTGTAGCGGAGGAGTTTTGGATGGTGTCTGCCAGTTTCTCTCCTTCTTCAATGTAACATTTCAGTTGTTCTACAAACCATTGAAAAGGAGACACTTTTTAAAATCATAATGCATGCCAAATATTTAATTAATTAATTAATTATCTAATCAGCATAGTTCTTGCATATCAAATACCTTGATAATTATTGAATCCTGGTAAAATTACATCAGCCATTTGCCGTAAAAACTTGGTATGAAATAAAAACCTTTCTATTAAAACGGCTTTCTCGTTTTCAACCAGAACATCTTCCTCATCGTCCGTTTTACCAAAAAGCTTTTCAGCTAAAGAACCAACGATTGTATCAGAAATCTCTAGCAGCAAATAGTGGTTTTCATGAAGCTCCTTTCCATGATATTTTTCGAACAGCAGCTGCAATTTTTCTTGCTCTTCCTTCCAATGTAGATCCCTACTCTTAATTTTATCAATATGATCTTGAACGATTGTCACGAAGTACATAACTCTTCCCACACTGCATTTGTAGCCACAAGCATCTTCATTTTCTTTACTTTTAACGCAAATCCATTGAGATTCTTGCTCAGATGGATCTGACGACACGAGGAATCCGTTTTCACACTTGAAGCAACGCACAGATGACATAAACGTTCCTAGTTCTGTCGCAGACATGCATCTGTGACACTGACATGTGAAATGTCCAACAGATTCCATACAAACCTGTCGTTTCAACGTTCCACAAAATATATGACGTGTACTATAGGGAATAGTAAGCATTTCTCCCTTTTTCACCCCAACTGCTGTGTAGACTTGAATTTCCGGAATAATTTTCTGGCTGTCATTCGTGGTTTTAATCATTCCATTTTTGACATTTCTTCTGCCCTTTCCATCTTTTGATTGACAAAAATTATTTGGTGGATCCATCAAGGACATTTCCACCGACCAACAACAGTTTGGGGCGCAGGCATGGGCAAATAGGCTGGCAGTCTTGAACATACATCGGGCTATCCTGCAGAAATTATAATATTTTTTTTAAATTAGTATTTAAATCTACGAATCGAAATTTATGCTAGAAGTATAAAATGGTCTGGTCAACTAGAATACCTATTGGTGACGTTATTATTAGCACAAAAAGAGTTAACATTAAGAGTTCCAATAATTCTTCTCAAGGTGGTTTCATCTTCAATAAATGGCAGTTTGTACTTCCGCCCATTCTTCTTTGAAACTGATCTTCGTTTTGAAGTCAGGCCCTCCGTGAAATAGTACAAATTTTCAAGGACTATTTCATCAGCACGTACACAATTTTCTTTACTTTGTCTACTTTCAGTATGATGCTCTAATTTTTCAAGAAAATTTTCCCATACATGCTCATGATTATTTTTGATGAGTAGTAGGATTCGAAGTAAGATCACAGATTTGTACATTAGCCACTGATTAGGGGCAGGGTATATTGTGTGCTGGTAAATGGACGAGAAGAACTTGCATTCATTTTCGGAATGGATAGGTGACTGTGTAAAAATTGGAAAAGAGAGTTGAAATCTTGAAACACATAAAATGATTTGTCAAAAAATTTGTGTCATGTTACCCCAAAGATTACTTACGTTTTCACAGAGCTTATCACAGACTGGAAAGCCACATTGGGAACAATGGTACACTTCTTCAACAGACTCATTTTTAACTCTGCTGGCGTTTTCGACAGGAAGCGGGTAAAGTTGGCGACAACAAGATAAACAATAAACAGTGACAACATTTGTTCTCAGGTTTTTATCATCAGTAGGGCCAAATACCACCGGCTTTTCACAAAGTATTAAGGTTTTCTCGTCTATATCCTCTTTCGCTACCAGATATCTTCCAAAATTGTCTGAAGAACGAATCTCGAAATAGAGTGACTCAACCTTTTCATCTTGGCAATGCTCACTACTTGAACCCTGAGAGCAACTCATTGAACACTTGAATATGTATATGAATTAATGGAATAATAAAAGCCAAATTTATAATCCTCGCTTGATTATAATGTAAAAAATAAAAATTGTTGATTACACAGCCCATATAAAAAGAAACACACAAAGAAAACGAGGAAAGTATTAAAATGAAGCTCTCTGCTGATGAACGATGTTGATAAAAATCCGAGGCATAAACTTGTCTACTTCTACTTCTATGGCTTTAAATAATATTCTTTTCGGCAACTGTCTTCTCTGCAAATGTAATAAAATGAATTTCTTTTTGCTGCTTCATGTAAAATACTATCTAATTATCTTGAATCTTATGTCTACAAAGTACATCCCATCACTCCCATTTTCCTCTGAAAAAATGCGGAAGATGTATTTATTTCATCGAGATGATCAAATTTGGATAACACCGTTTTCATAAACGTATGTACCTACATATAATCTCTTATGCTACACGTGAGTTTCTACTTTTTGTATACTTTTTACTTATAAACATTTTTGTTAACATCAATCGTGTTAAGCTTTCGTTCATTACGCATCACTGGAAGTATTTTCAGCGAATTGAAAACATATATATTTTTAGTCTTTCCTCAGCATATTGACTCGACAAGTTTCGTCGTTTTGAGAGAAATAGCGTAAGTGATATGTTCCGTTGATGATACGGCAGGAAAGCTTGAAATTGAAGTTTCGTGAGCTCAACGGATAGTTTGTTCGAAAGTCTTGTCTCAAAATAAATGGTGCATCCAACATCTAAATGCTAAGATCTCACTAGTCCATTCGTCGTGTCGGTGTTAGGACAACTGCCACAAAGGATAACTGCCATATGCGGAAAACTGCCATGCGGACAACTGCCACTCGGATATCCGCCATGCGGACAACTGCCACTCGGATATCTGCCATGCGGACAACTGCCATTCAGACAACTGCCTAGAAATCAGCTG
>JAQFZG010004539.1:0-11614 GCA_034695465.1 Entomobrya nicoleti
ATGCTGATGTGATCGTGGTTAAAAGAGAGAATTTCACTCACATCATCCACAGTTTCGTATCAGATCACCAGGTATTGTATTTATCCTGGAGTTGTGACGTTTAAAATCCATTTTATGGCTTTGAGCGTGCTTCACCACACTGTATTTAAAGTATAGGGTTACTACATACAAACTGAGTTGCTCCGCTTTGAAAATTTATGTTTAAGCAGAGTAAATAATAGCCTTTCTATCATCAAAAAAGTGATATTTAGGTATATAAAAACTAGGATGAGATTCTCTTCCAACAATCCAACCAACCGCTGCCACCACCTAGACCATAGCGATGCTGAATACTAGGGATGTGGCATTTTGTTCAAAATAGTAGAAAAGAAGATGGAGTAATCCTCTCCCAAAATTTCAGCTTAGCTTACCACACCGCATGGTTAGCCATTGGGGCCCTTTGAATAAAAAATGGAGGTAGATGCTCTTTCAACGAAATGATACTACGCTTTCTTTTAATATCTATTTTCCCTACTTTTTATATGTGTAATGATGAGTGCACTTAAATTTGAATATTGCAAGGATCTTTCACATGGCTGGCTTAGCGGAGCCTTTTCTGCAATTCGAAGAAATTGAATACTGAATAGCAGGTACATAATAAATCAATTTCATCAGTATAGTAAGCGTGTAAAATTGTAAATGCAACCACTTTTTGCTTCACGTGCTGTTTGTTTTCCGGAATGACTCTTTCAGATAGGGTGTAGGATACACAAAGTTCCATTTTTATACCACCATCACTCCTGCACTACGTCTAGATTAGAAGTTATATTTTAGCTATATGTGGTAATGATAAAAACTCTTGTATTACGGAAAATGTTAAGATGCCTTACACAAAGCTTTAAAAATGAATTGATACCGATGTTATGATGATTACGGAAACTAAAGACTTCTTCTTAACTATGATGTTGTTAAGATTCTTCCTGTTCTGGGATATATAAAAGTCCATATCATATAGTATTTTTGAAGAGAAAGTATTTACTTAAGAGAACACATTTTGAGAATTTCTATAAGAAAAAAAATGTCAAATGTAAGGGAAAGCAACGTTCCACAATGTACTTTTTACATTCCTACGCAGCAAATAATACAATTAGTTATGGTTGTCCATCTCAGTTTAAAATATAGGCTAGCAGTAGTATAAAAACGAGATTTGTGCTGAAATTGCAATTACAATATATATCTAGTGGTTCTAGTCCTAAGATAAGTAGAAAGAAGAACAAAGTTATAAACTTGCATCAGCACAAATAGCCCTTTATGTTGTTCTGTCCTTCTCTCTGCTATTTTTTCTCACTGGATTCCGTGGTGCGTAATATCCATGAAATGAAATTTGATAATGATGAAAGAGGATGTCCGCTGGCAAAAGCACTGACGGAAATATTGATTTCATTCATTCCTTCATTGAACAACTGGTTGACATTTTGCATTCACTCCAATAAAATAAACGGTTTCTTATAACTCTTCATGGTATACTTATTCGCAAATATGTACTTTAACCCTACTTTGTTGAAGGATTGTGTGTAGTTTTGTGACTAACTTTTTATTTGTGTCTAACATTGTTGAAAGTAAAAAGTCTGTAAGAGCTGTCCTCAACCTTTCCTTTTTACTCTCTTGTTCCCATCTTTCGTGATGGACAATTCTACCATTTGATTTGGTTATCACTTTTCCATCTTCACAGAAAAAGTTTCGTAGTGACATTATTACTTTGTAGCATTCCATCCTTACTTTACTTTCGTATGGTTTTATTATTATCATACACTGTTGTAATGAAATTCAAAGCAAATAGTTTTTCTACTTTGTTGTATTTTATATTATTTTCCTTGTTCCTCATACCGTTATTATTGCTTCTTTTGTACTAAATTGTTTGGAATAAGGATAACTTGAAAACTTATTTCTTGGTATTCAACGTAAATATATAAAGTATATAAACTTACCTATATTTTTCTCATAGACTCTATTTCGGAATTTTGAACAACCAACCACGCTTTTAAACTTTTACTCCCAAAATTCGTTCCATTTCGACATCCTGTCCTCGACCCTCCTCATTCGATCACATATTATTACAATATCGCTATTCTTATACTTTTACATGTATAGTTTTTTTCTACAAGATTCTTCTTTTTCGTTGTCAGTTCGTTTTTCTATTAGGCACGAACTATTGCCTTTCTTTTCAATGTTCGTCATTCATCCTGTTCACCTTCAGTATCCGTTTTTATTCCTCGTTTTTAGGTGAAAGTTCATCCATCTACACAAAGAATGAAAGTTTACTTTGTAGTTTTTAGTACTTCAGCGAATACTTGATTCCTTCACAAAATTATGTTTATTCATTGAGGAAGATCAAGTATATGCTAGCTCCTCAACTAACCCAAGGCATTCAAAACCATTTATATTAAATACAGTTTTATGCACTTAAAATGCCAAACTATGTGACAAAACTCTTCATTTATCATAACTGCTATAGCCCAAACCCAAACTTTTCGTTCCTACTTGACTGTACGTCTGTGCTGAGTGCTGTGCGCTTTGGAAACACAAAAGCAAGACGTTCTTCTGGTAGTCGTATATGTTATTTTAGATGTATCCAATCGTATGCCTGGTGATGCCTGGGGAGGATTTTTATCAAACCCATCTTGACAATTCGAATAAAAAACCTTTCCTTGTAGTCTCTGGTTAGTACATAGTTACGTCTCCTCTATCCTGACTACACCTGCTACCTACTTTTTTTATGTCGCCAGACGTTCTCTGATTTAAATGAAAGGAAGAAAGATTCAAAACGCTTAAGCTCGACATTTTCCTTATGCGTTTTGATTGAGTCGAGTTTGATACATATCGACTATTCGACGAGACATACAAGCTTTATGTATGTAGGGCAAAACGCTGATCCTTTTACTTCAAGAAAAAAGTAACTGGCTAATGTTTTCCATGTGTTTATTCCATTCATATACACATTTTTGTAGTTTGTACTTTTCTCACTTTTTTCTAGCTGCAAGATTGGACGTGTGCATGTGTCATTTATTACCTTGCAATGTATGTACGCAAGAAATGTCGGAGTTTTATTTGGAAAAATGTTAAGCTCCTTGTTGCATTTTGTTTTTTTCCATTTCCATCATTCAACATCTTACCAAACGAACCGCTCCGCTTCTCTGTCTCACTAATTTTCTTCCTTTTTTTACTTTCACCCAGGCGATGTCTGACAGAAGTTTTCAATACCCTTTATCCCTCATGTGTGGTTTCTTATAGAGAAATTTCGAGGTAGGGAGTCAGTCAGTCAGGCATGAAGTGATATGAATGAAATTCAAGGAAATACAAAATGTACATGCTTTCTTCTTTTGTTGGCGGTGATTGTGTTGTATCAGCAGTATCACCACCACCACCACCATCTTCATTGCTGCAACAATTTATTGATTTAATTCTGTTCTCCTTTCTCCTATTTATTTTGCTCCCGTACTTTTTTATTTGGCCAGATTTGTCCTATTTTCTTCGGTTAGTTTTGAAAGTTAGATGTAGTATAAGAATTAAAACATTCTACATGTAATGTAAAAGCATTTTATGAAGAATAGGAACGAAATTGGATCTTATTTGAGTTCTCAAATTGAAAAGTAATAGAAATCCTTTGTATGTATAGTGCATCCGATTGATATTCCAGAAAATAGCTGGATAATCTAGCCGTGTGGTGTGGCTTTTGGACTAATGGGAAATAATATATATTATTTATATGTTCAATGTTCATTTAATGGGAAAATGAGGATAAGAATTGCTCATATTTTGTGTGTGATGATGGCTGGCTGCATGATGATGTTTCACAATTTGTCTCATTTTCTTGGTTTGATGTGCGAGACATGTCGTGTGATAACATTTTGAAGCGTCAAACGAATATATATAATGTGAGGATGATTGCTATTATATTTACGAGCAGATGAAAGGAAGCAACGGTCTCCTTTGTTCGTTGGTTTAATTTAGTTAGTAGATGTGAGTATAAAATGTTTTATCGTAGTTAATGTTAATATGGGGTAGCTAGTATTCCTTGATGTATAAAACTATGAAGTTGTATCTTTGCATTTCATATTTATCTACCCTCATTATCATCTTAATGTGCTGTCGTGTCCGTCGGCTTGAAATGCTGATGGTGGTTTGTTTGTTGGTTGTTGTTAGGTAGTATGTTTAGGTGGCATGATGTTCTAGAAAATGTTAGATGATTTGTCACGTCTGTCATCTCACCGTCATTGTTTGCTTTTTCTGTTGTTCCTTTTACTTTACACTCAATAGATTTTCTGTGAAAAGCGAGGAGAGATGTGCTTGCCAAGGAAGAGCACAAAATGTTTGTACTTTTGTGCCATTGTTGATTCTTTCACTCAGGGATTTTACTGCTGACGTGTTCTTTGCTGAAATTATGAACTGGAATAACAAGCGACATGTTCACATTCAGAGCATTTCTAAACAATGGCGGATTTTCTCAAGAAGTAAGACCCGTGGATATTAGATTGACGGGAAATAACATGTCCCTTTCAATGTCTTCATTAGGCTCAATATTTTGGCATATATGTAATGAAAGCAAGCGCAAGGATGCGTGAATTGATTGATAAAAGTGTTACATGGGAAGAGGCAGTTTTAACCGGATTTGTATGTATGTATGTATGATTCAAGTGTGCAATACCGTTTCATGAGTTGATAAGCTAATTATTATTTAAAAAATACAAATTCCTAATTTTCGTTCATATTAGCTGGAATTTGAAGTAATTTTATCCGTTCAAAGTCTTTTGAAATCAATATCACGTTTATTGTCGGCATAAACAAAAATCATACCATAAAATTTTGCTCTTGGAACAACTCACATTTTCAGGAACATTCTCCAACTAAATAGTTCCCTTTGGAAGGGGACTTAGTTTCTATAAAATTTGCCTTTCTGTACTGAAATTTATTTTGAATATACGCAATTAGAGTTGTTGACTATGTACATGAGTAGCTAGAATTACATATATGTAAATATAAAAAAGTTAAAAGAAGGGGGTTTTTACGAAATTTTTGCTTTGATCTTTGTTATTTCTTAGTTATGTCTATGTGTTATGTGTTAATTTGGTAAACACTTTCGCATTAAGCGTTAAAGTTCGTAATAGGTAAAAATCTGTCTAAGTTATAGCCCGAGCACGACTCAGCTCTGAATTTTACGACCAAATTAATTCAGTTATGAATATTGTAAAAATGTCAAGAAATTTATGATGTACATATATTGGTGTGCAAGCGTACTACATTATTCCATTATTTTCAAGGTCCAAATAAAATAAAATAATTCTGATTAGCTAACAGAAATTGACAAAAATAATTCATGGCATTTACTAAATATGGTTTACACAATCAATTTTTTAAGAAAATGTTTTAAGCTACAGATTTTTTATACGTGGACACTATAATTACTACGTATTTTCGTACTATGAACAGTGTCTTTAACAGTGGTCCCAATTGTTTTGATTAATTAAAATAACATTGACGCTACCTTATGTACTTGTCAATATCCCAAACTCAATGGCATTTGTGTAGGTGATTATTTCTCCAGCTTTTTTATTTAACTGCTGGATAGGAGTGACTCTGACATTGACATTGCACATTTTAATTAAGTATTTACATTCTCCAAAAATATAATCTACGAATAATGGTAGTCGAGGTAAACCTCATTACATCATTACTGCTATCAGAATGTTTTTGTCCAGCCACACCTATAATATAACATCATTAATTGACGTACATCCTTCCATTAATTTTGATACATATTCATCAATTTAATTCTATAATTATAAATATACAAATCTTGTTCAATTTGCACCAATGCTTATTCCGTTAATCAATTTATTAGTGTGAAGTTTTTGGTGGAAATTGCGTGCGCAAATGGCAATGTCAAAGTTACGGCGTATAATGGTCTTACATATAAATATTACTTACGTAAAAGCTGCTAATAATACGGATCGTTGTCTGTAACATATTTAGAACAAGAGATTTAGCTGGCCATTTAGTACTCCATATAATCAGCGAGAGCATTTATATGTGAAAGCTGTATATGTATATCGATGATAGTGATTGATGGATGAGAGATGATTCAACTGGTTTATGTAAGTTCACTGCAACGAAGTATGTGATAATACTGATAATGATGATCAGAACAGTTATAATAATATAGTTCAGTTCAGTAGTAGTATATGCTCGCGTAGCAGGGGGTTCCTCGAACTACTGAATGAAGTCATTTACAATGAACTACTGAACATGTAATCGTAAAGTAATAATGATCATTCTATTTTACCTTGACGCATTACGAGCATGACGATAGGATCGTAGTAAATATCACAAGTTGTCTAATTTCTTGATATAATATGATCTGTTAAGCTGTTAGATATATAAGATAGATATAGGAATTCAGGAACGGATTACTGTATTCTTGTAACAAACCATGTATATGAATGTGATAACAAGAAGAGAAGATTTTGGAGACGTCTAATTGTAAGAAACGACATCATGATATGTGTGGTCATTATCCATCACTAGTTTTAGAGATAGAATAGAATCCTTGAGAAATTATTAGTTAGCCACTTGAAGACAGCATGTAGTAATGCTACAAAATGTGGTCTGGTCGTGTATTACATAATTAAATCTACAAATTGGAGAATTAATGTGCTGGCAATGCAATGGTGGTAGAAACAGTCTAATAGCAAAACAACTGATGGCGATAAAATCTTGTTTGATTGTTAAAGGTTATGCAGTAAATTCTCTCTGTAGACTAAAGAATCTCGGTGCTGTGCTACATGTATTTAGTCTTTTTCAAGTACACATATTGTATTAAGTCTTATAATGTATAAGCGATATGCTCTTGAATATATCCATACCAAATCAAGGTATGCAAATTAAATTTGCTGTCATTTCCGGTTCTTTAATGATGGCTCACTATCACGCTATATGTGTACGTTGTAATGTGCATTTGCTGTCTGTGATAGTGATTAAGGAAAACAATGATAATGCATAACTAGCGAGTAAACTATTAAGCTCGATAAAATTCTGCATCATCTCGCTGCATCATCCTTATCCTCCAAATATTTTAGCACCATTTTTCATATTTACTTATAGTAATTGTATATGACTCCCTCAAGTGTCGTGACGAGTAATGATAATGACCCTAGTTGCATACATGCAAGTTTGAAAATTATGCGAAGCTGCAATAATAACACCACCATACCACCAGGAGAGTCATCATGCATCCCTATGAGTCATAAAATCGACAAATTGGCATTGAAGTACGAAATTTAGAATGAACACTTTCGCAAAATCCTGAATATATGTAACTGTCATTTACACGTTTTTTTCTCTGAAAACTGCAGGCTGCTTTACATCATTAAAACAAGTACGTTATATCATTTAGGTTTCCAATTATTATGGGTATGGTGTAATCAATCGACATCAAATTATTTCGTACTATGTAACCTAGTTGGTTGTAATTTACGTTTGTTGCTTTGAAATCACCTTGCGCGTTTACATTTTGAAATAAAAGCCATGTAGCCAAATTGGTACGAACGAACATTTTGCACGTACGCCACCTGACTAAAAGAGAAATACTGGAATACCCTGGGTTTTTTTTCAGGTAGCTATCCCTAAAATTAATAATACATTTCAAGTAAATATACATTCCTCTATATTCCTCTATTCTATAAAAAGTTCCAACTAAAAGTTTGTTGATGACGATAAAATCAGTGATATCATTTTTTCATATATAAAATATTGAGCCCCGTGATATCAGGGGTTCCAATAATAAACTCTCGAAAGATACGGCCTTTCAATGAACTCTCTAAAAACTCTACATGATAAGGCCACTTCTCGTTCCTACTATTCACGTAAATACACCAAGAGAGGAAGCGAGAGAGTTTAGTTGTACTTACTGTCGAAGAAGATGATGATGATGATGATATGACGGCTGAAGAAGATGAAATTGATATGACGGTCTCAGCAATTCACTTGACTCGCAACTCAACTAACTCTGCTTCTGTATAACTAGCATTTAGTAATACTCCGTGTGTTGTGAATCCTGTGTAAACACTACCACATTTTATGGAGAAGTAAGGAGAAAGGTTGAGTGAAGTTGATTGTGATATGATCTAGATATCATTTCATCTGTATTCATATAAAGTTACATACCCTTGTCATATACTGAACTGACATAAAATGAAGGTAGGGTTCTTGAAACCACAGAGAGGGAAAATACATGAGGACTAGCAAGTGAATGAGAGAGAATTACTAAGAGTCACGTCACCAAGAGCAGAATATCCGATGGAATCTGATCCTGGCACTTCAGTTACCAACCTGTCAGCTGAAATTAGTATTCTGGACGAAGATATATATTGTAGTAGACCAAAAAATTGCTGGAGGCAAGGTTATAATAAACATAGGATAAGGGAAGCATAGTTTCATATAAAATGAGAAAATCCTGCGTTGCTGGTCTGTTCCCACACATTTTTCCACAAAATGTAGTTTCACTTACTTCCTTTGTAGTCTCGCAGTAATCATATAATTATACATTCTAGAATGCAGTATACAGGAGTAGTATTGAATAGTCATACTTTTTTCTCTCGCCAAGTAAAATATAGAGTCATCTGTAACACCTTAACAAACTCGCTGCTATTTTAGGTTCATTATAGTATCTCGTATTCAGCGGAGCAGGATTTTTGATGCTGGTTTGCATTTGCAAGGATTTTAATTACTTACTCGGTAAAGTCAAGAGGAACTTGCAATGAAAGCATTTTAACTAGTTCATCCCCTAGTTTAGCAGAATTACTTCTACTATGTGAGAAATTATGGTGCTGCTTCGTTGCACAACTGACGTGAACACATGAACTCCAAACTAGTACCTCTGAGCATTGCCTTCACTCTGAGGCTGAAGTGGAAACATCTCAGTTTGTAGTGGTTTTATTTCTCATATTAGCTGGAAACATTTTACTTTCTCCGTTTCTTCTTAGCCTATAATATAGCTTACTTTCCTTGATTTTTTAGCATGTTTTAAGCCAAAGAGAACGGATGAAGGTGATTCATTAATGCAGGTGAGTCGTACGTACTCACTCAGCTTTCACACCGCATTTTAATGAAAGTCTTAACTCGTCATCATCAACTTCTTTCGTAGATAGAATATAAATGAAGACGATACTACTACTGAACGACGGTTGAAGTTGATCTAGTGAAGTTTAATGTTATGAATGGTATAGGTACTAGTACGAAGTAGTGAGTAAGCTAGTTAAATGTATGAATTATATGCACCTGAGGTGTGACGTACACGCATCGTCATTCACACACTGAAGTCTGCTCACAGTTTGAAATTTGTAATATTAATGTCCAAATAAAGTGTGAAATTATGATTAAAACGATGAGATGTTACTATTTATATGTTATAGAAGATAATCACGGGGTTTTAAGTGGTAGGGATAAAAATATTTATTCCAAGCTTTCGAAAATTGCTATTTTCTTCTTCAGGGAATTACACATATAAAACAATAAAATCTGAGTATTTAAACTACATAGCCGAATAAATTAAATTCAATTTCAAATCATAACACGAATTTATATTTATATGTTGTATGGAGGATATCAGCAAATTATGTACACATGCAAATTCACAGAGGGCGGGATGAGGAAGGTCGATGCTAAGAACCTTCTCTAATGTCTGATGCGCTATTTATTGCGATGCGGTTATGTGGAAATGTATCACTTAAAGCTGCACCTGCCGTTTTTATCGTTATCGTTAGTTTATAAAAGAGATAAACGAAAAGCGCATTTTTAGTAATGTAGATAAAACCGGATCTGTATTATTGCTGGCACGTTTAATTGTAGGCTTGATTATGTAGGTGTTGATGTCTAGTTGTAATAATATTTTTTATGCGCCATGAGTATTTCGTATTCAATGCATCTCTAGCATATTTTAGCATTTTAAATCTGTTGTCCTTTCGTAAAAAAAATACTGGTTTTGGGTAAGCTCTTGTAATTGTAAGCTCAATGGCTCCAATTGCAAAAGGATTTCCAAAATTAATGCCTATTAAGGTATGAGTTAGGGATTCCTTCGCCCATAAATCAATTCGAGAAACACGTCATCACTGTTGCAGTACAATACGCCGACGCAACAAGAGTTTATGATGCGCTGTCAGAACGAATGGCCATCTTGTCAGCCTTGCCAAAATAAAGGTCTGATTACTGCTGTGCTTGGATAGCTTGTTTTAGTTTGATGGGGATTACTACTAGTCACTAGTATGAGTTTGAGCTAACATCTAAAACTTTGTGTATGAATTGCAAAGTTATTTTTGAGAGAATACGGGAAAAAAGAAGTTTTTTGATATTGTACGATATAATATGCACAATTATATTTGGTGAAGACATTTCTCACGTGCTTATGTACCTAGTACCTACCTATCAATTAGACGAGACAAAATTATACGATTTTTTCGTGTCGAAATGATGTAAAATTTGAACCAGGCAGTCGTTTCAATGTAATTCGATCACATTTAGGTGTTAGTATTAGGTTTATGTAGTACACGCGCTATTTAGGTTTAACGATGATTGAAATTATACCTACAGTGAAAATTTGCACCGAAACCACTAAAAAGGTGTAACGCCACGTGTCGTGACGTGTGGTGGTAAATGATTAATAAAAAAATTATATTACGCATCTAAATAGTCAGTATGATCCAGTGCGGTTAAATAAACAAGTGAGTAGATAATTATTATCTAAACTTAGCTGCTAGCGCAAAGGTTGACTGAAAGACAAGAATGGTCTATTGAAAACATAGTCTTAATTATTAGCATAAGTCACATTTTATTACTTGTTAATAAGCATCGAAAAGTTATGAAATCGTAACCTCGTGTATATATGATTACATCCTAAGATCCTGGCACTGGCACTATCAGCTTTTATTTGCAAATGTACTTCAAATGTACCACACATATAATCAAACAGTCAATCAGGAATGCATGTAAAATCCAGTTGTAATATTGAGGAAAGTCGAATAAATAAATTGTGATAATTTCCTTCACAAAATCCTTTAATGCCTAATAACTTTGGTAAATGTTCCTTATGCCTAACTCCCGTATAGTTGATAGGTAAAAATATAATATTTTCGGTTCCTTTTACGTTATCATATCAATAGGTTAATCCATTATATATTTGTGAAGAGCTTGGCAGTAGCCCTGATTTTTATCTCTATTTTAAGTTTAAAATTACATTAAACTTCATTAAACATACAAAATATGTATTTTAATAAGAGTAAGTAATTCCGATCAATCGATATCATCTACTTTATATAAGTTGCCAATATGTTAATTTTTCACGAGTCCATGTATTTAGATGGGCGTTCTCTTCCTTTTTTCCGGTCCCTTTTACACAAAAACCAGATAGTTTCAAGTTTTAATTTTTTTTGGACAATAAACTACATGCGATTTTGTTGGTGCGAATTGATGTTTCGATGTCCAAAAACATTTCTTTCATAATTTTATTAAATTTGAAAAAGACATGACCATCGCTAAACGGAGTATATGCAATATACATTTCGCACCATATTCAGAGCATACAACC
>JAQFZG010004540.1:0-11613 GCA_034695465.1 Entomobrya nicoleti
GAAATTCAAGTGAGCCTGTTAATGCCAGAACACTTGGTAAAAAATCATAATTTTCCGGGATTCTTTCGATACGATTATTGTGATAACGAAGACTGTGACATTTATGAATTCATGTTCATGCCTAGCACAAGACCCAAGCTTCATATATTTCTGGATTTAAAGAGAACGGAGTCAATTGATTTGCTGGACTGGATTTCAAACTTTAAGTATTCTGAAACGAGCATGGGATTTGATATTTTTAAAACAGGATACTCTTCGCAAAATAATGTACATTTAAGAGGACAAATTGAATGCATTGGGATCAAGGGCGCACATATGTTCGATAGTCCATGTACTATTGTAGCTTTGAATTGGATTAATCTTTGCATTGATTGTCCTACTTTGATGTCGTCGGCATCAATGACTCAAAACACAATGACATTTGAAAATTTGGCATCAGGCCAAAAACGATTAGACAACCTGTCGTATGGAAAAGTTTACTGCTCTTCTTCAAGTAGAAAGGAATTTTCTCTGTGCAAACAAATAAGTTATTTTTCAACGGCCGGACCCAAAAGATTCACAGCCCCATTAAAAGACTTTCATAAAATGAAAACAAAGTATTCCGATAAAGTTACAGTTCTTTCATATGCTTTTGCATTAGTGTTTAAACATTTGCTTGGTAACTATACACACAATGGGCCAGCACTTTACCCCGACTCGACAAGATTATTGACAAGGAGAGGAGTTATCACAGATTCTCTCTTTGACAATAAAGATGCTGCCATGCAATTTCAAAACAAATTTGGATCACTTCGTTTCGTTAGCTGTGGTTCAAGAGGAATGGAAGCTCTACAAATTGAAAAAATTGTGTCCGTCTTCCAAAACAATATATGGAAATGGATGCTTGTTGTAGCAGTGGCACTTACAGTTGCCATGAATCTGCTTGAAGGAAGCCAACGTACGTTTTATTCATTGGACAAAATAATATGTATAATCAAGATAGTACTGGAGCAGGGCGACCCATTTCCGGAGAGATTGAATAAGTCAAAATCTTTTCGATCCGTTATTTGTGGAACACTTTTGGCTGGAATAGTGCTTAGTAATGCTTTCAAGAGTACCAATGTGTATAACATTGTTTTACCTAAGCAGCCGTTGAAATTTAGCACAATTGACGAACTGTTACTGCATGGATATAGCATCTATAGTAAATTAGGTTCAATTACGTATTTTTTAGAAAGATTTAGCGACGTGCCGGAGTCTTCAGGTGCGGTAATTGGTAATCTGGATGTTTTCAAATACCTTGAGGTATATACAACCGATAATAGAGTCTTGTTCAATTCTCAACTTGAAACAAACTTTTACATGTTTACTATTCGGAACGCACCCAAAAATTCAATTCAAAAGGAAAAAGAGGACGCTTTATATCTATTGAACAATACTTCACCGCATTTAGGATTGTATAGCATTATTGTTGAACCACTTGACTTGTTACGCCCACTTGTTCAAATAGGTCTGATGGATATGAAGTCTGTTATGTGGTCTGTGAAAGCTTTTGATTTTTGGAAAAAACAAGACAAGTTTATCTTGGACGACTTAAAGAAATGCAACAAAACAGCATGGATTTTGCCTGATTATCAGGCACAACAACTGACCCGAATACTTCACCAATCAGGCAAACATTCGGATGTTGGTGTTAATACGCATTTTAACCCATACATAAATTTGCACTTTAAAGGCGCAATGCCTTCTTTTTTAATTCAGAGGGTTGCTTCAGTTTCCAGCTCTGGAATATTGAAATGGTGGTCGGATTTGGTAAATAGGACGGATCTTGTAAGGCGAACAGAAAATGAGCCACCGGTTAAACCGACCATGTCTGGGAATATACAAATAATATTTTTGATACTACCCGTCGGAATGTCAGTTGGAACAATTTTCATGCTTTTCGAGTTACATCTATACATATTTGGAGTATTAAAATCGACATGGTGCTTATTCGTTCTTGCACTTCAGTGGATAGTAGAAACGTTTTAAATTATATAGTGTGTGTACACCTACATTATATTTATTTTATAGTTGTTTGCATGGGAAAATTTACATGTAAAAAGTACACATGGTTTGCTCAAGTTTATTAAAGTATTCTCTGCTAATAACCTAATTTATCCATCACTATATTGTTATTATGTATTTGCGTATAAAACAATTTGCAGGCTGTGCTGTAGGCCTTATCCAAATTTTGGTTTACGTTTGGTATGCTCAACAAATAAATAATGTACATAAATAAGTAATCCAAATACAATTTTACAATACAATAATTACTTAAAGATAATAATTCCACGGTTTTACTTGAAAGGTAGACCTTGTCGAATTACATTTTAGGTATCGCAATGAATAAATAATTAACCTCTTCATATGATGAATAATATAATTTATGGCTTTATTATATGGCTTTTTAAAAATCCATCTAAATATCGATATGTAGCTGATATTGACATGACTTATGGAAGAGTAGTTACGCCGAATAAAAAAATCGATTTTGTCGAAATATTGAATTAATGACCGTTAATTCTATTTACAATGGCCTTTGTTACATTAAACAAACATCTAAAAACAGATGTTCTTTTTAATCCATAATAATTTATATATCTCGAAAATTGATACGTTCGCTTTTATACTTTTTTATTATGAAGTAATTCGGATACTTTTGAGTTGTATGACAAAAGCATTAGCGTAATTACTCAATTGTAATAATCCTACCTTGATTTCATGAATTATATGGTAAGAATTTAATTTCCGTAGGCATCCTTTAAATGCCAGTGGATGTAGATTTGTTTTAAATTGTATAACACAGTGCAACAACTTTCAAGTATACTAATTCCCAAAGAATAACTATTTAGGACTTGTCAGAATATATTGCAAATAATATCCTTTTGGAGAGAAACAAATATCCGTTAAAAATTTTTTATCTAACTTTAATGTATGAACTAATTCAACCAACGTTTCAATTAATTTGTTTGAAATTGTGTGATTACATTGGTTTCAGGTGGTGTATTATACGACTTTTAGCATCATTTTATTAGTTTTGTGTTGTGAAGTTTATTTTCAAAGTCCTACTTTTTAGGGAACGAATTATTACAATCAAACAGGCAATGAATTACGTTGCGTAAAGTTAGAAGACATGTTTTATAAAGCAATTATGACTTTTTTGCAAAGAAATAAAAAAAGCATTTGATATTGTTGTGTATGAAGAATAAGATGACCGGTAATTAACGAGGGTGTTGTTTTAAGATTTATTCAATCATAACAACTTTATTTATAGACAGTAAATTATATTTACAATCAGAGAGTAGGTTATATTATTTCAGCTCAGCACCAATTCTCAAGCTAATCTCTCAAAGTGAGGTGTGCTTACTTACGCGGAGCTACTTACTGACTGCAATGATACTATGTTATCATTCAGACTACAACACTACAGATATCATTATTATTATTATATGAAATGCATTTGATAAGATATGTGCAAAAGTATAAAGAATGTTGAATTGTAAATACTGGCACTACATATATACAGTTACTATAGCAATCGAAAATTAAATTAAATCAAAGTTACGATTTTCTAATTATGGTTGCCAATGAAATATTTCATACCATATATTTGTCTAAAAAGTTGGCATATTTTCTTCATAATACGTTTTACCATTAGCTTTAAAATACCAAATAAGGCAATAGTGCTTCTTCTAATAAAACTATATATTATACTTCGAAGTTCTAAAACCACACAACTTGTTGCAAACACTAGACCTCCCCCCAGCAGAAAAAATATTAGCTGAATATTACCGGACATGTTGGGTATTGTCGGAGGTTCATTAGAGTTTACATTAACTAAATGGGTCTTATTGATTAACCTTTGCCACCACTCAAACAAGTTTGTGTTGCTAACCCATGAACATCTTTTGTAAATTGAAATGGGCACTAACCCTTTATACAAGAAATCAAGATATGGCTCAGTGAGAGCATTAATTCCAACGAATTTCTCTTGTGTTTTCCAGAAGTAAGCTTCGCTTGCCTTGTTCTTATAGTCGCTAAGCGTTCTTTCATATAGCTTTGTAACTATACCAGCGCCAACAAGCTTCCCTAAGAAATCAAATGGTTCCATTAGTAGTCGTGGGATATCCGAATGTATTGTTGATTCATTGAAAGTAGTCTCAAGTAACCAGTCGTCTAAAATATTAACACGTTTTTGCCAATTGATATAAATCTCTGAGTAACCCTCAACACTAAATCCAAGTTTTGTGCCTATATAAATATGATATTTGTCAACATGTTTGCTTATGTTATCATTAGAATATTCATAGCGAAAATCAGAGAACCTGCTTAAAATTGAATATCTGTATGCAATTAATTCAGTTATATTTTGAAATGGAATCAGTTGCCTTGGTTTGACGATATTGTACACGTTTGTGCTCTTAAATGCATTGCTTATCACCACACCTGCTAAAAGAGTTCCACAAATAACGAATCTTAAACTTTTAATAGCGATCATATTTGCTGGATAAGGATCTCCTTGTTCCAATAAAACCATGAAAATGCACCACACACCAGAATTCGATACATATTTCCAAGATTTACCAAATAGGTAAACAATACAAACCGATATTGTAAAAATTGCAACTGCTATCAATTTCCAGACATCGTTATCAAAAACGGAAAGAAATTGTAGAATTGGAAATGTTTTTAATCCTCTGTGTCCACAACTAACAAATCTAAGCGCACCCAGACGGTTTTGAACTCGAAGTGTTGCATGTCCTAGTGCGTATGGATTTTCTGCTAAATATCCTGACCTCTCAAAAAACGGCCAATCCGTTTCTGGAAAAAGTGCTTGCTCATTACTTATATAAGTAATATTACCCAAACAAAAGCTAAAAATTGATGCGTAGGCAAAGGCAAGTAGTCGCATAGGATCTGAGTCTATGTCTTTTATTTTCTGGAAATGTTGCAGCGGATTTCTTAGTAAGATCGGTTCCTTTTCAATAAATTCCGATATTTGTGTTTCCACACTGAACGTTGCATCGGATGAGACGAAGGTTTCCATCCAACCTGGAAACATTTCCTTTTCTCGATTACTGTCTAGAAACTCAATGTGCTTGAGTGATAAAGTCGAATAATTTAACTTGGTGGCCCGAAAGTAACCAGGACAAATAAAACAAGGCGCAATATAATAAAGGCTTTTAATACGACATTTATATTCATAAAATGATTTATTAGTCTTTCTGCAGAAGCAGAATATGTGAAAAGTCATGTAAATATCCATTACGACTTTGGTTGGTTGAGAATCAGTGTATTTTGTAATCCAGAATAATATTGAATTATCATGCTTCTCAAATGCCGATTTGAAGTTCAGAAGAATATTATAGGTTAACATTGAACTTTTTCCTGCTAAAATAGTTGATATTGTAAAAGGATCGAATATTTCTGTAGATTTTCCGAATTTGAAAACATTTTCTGGCATAAGCAAATCTACTTGAATTTGGCCCTGCCAAGGCTTCAATGGTGATGAAAACAGTGTGAAATTTAATCCCACACAATAACTCGAAAAATACGTATATAATTTGATATAATTAAAGATCTTTGAAATTGGACAGTATAGTGGCTCCATTGTTTTATTCATTCCCGTTTCGGCTGAAAACGTTCCGTTTATATTTTGTATCATATTGGGTGTTGCCCACACAAAAAAGTTCTTTTGGACACTTTCTGTTCTGACACCTGATACATTGAACTTCATCCATAACATTGCAAGCTCAAACCTTCTGAGAACAATTGGCAATGAGACAGAAGGTGCTATATCCATTCCCGGAAAATTATTCACTACCACGAGGCAGTTACTTTTGGCCAGTTTTTCTAATGGCAATAAATTTAAATTAAGTGACCGACGATTGTATTTGGTCATTTTTCTTTGTGATTTTAGGTACGACTTGATACGTTTCTTTTCTATGTTTTCCAAGGATTTGAATTCTGCTTTTTTCAGGTCCAATAGTGAAATAGAGTTGAGTAGATTTGCAGTCAAATCATAACTTGCGACGTAGCAATTTATATGATGTATGTTAAAACTAACTAATGTAACAATATCAAGAAAATACAAGACTAACATTTCTGAAAACTTATGGCAGTTTTTTTTTAATTTACTTTCTTAAATATTAATCCAACAAACAAGTAAAAAACGTTTCGCCATAACTTTGCTTAAGACTGAAGCATATATATGAGCTTGGTTATGAAAGTGCAAGGTACTTATATCATTTTAATAAATTAGATTTTGATTACGACTTGAAATAATTCAATCTAGTAGATTAAAAAAATTGTAATAGAAATTTAATTACAATCATAAGGTTTGGCGTGTGTAAACAGTTACCACGATGGAACAATACAACAATGTTGGTATATTATTTCTCAAGCAACAATGGTTGGTAAATATGCAAAGTTTTGCAACAAATGTAGGTAATTGAATATATTAAATTAAAAGTTAACCATTGCTATAGTGGATGATATGGAGCCCATTATAGCATTAGTTGTTTATAGTTATGTTAACTAACTAAAAGTGTCCGTTTCATCAACTAAGTCATGTCACCAAGCATGGTTTTACATGTTTCTCGCCTTTGACAGCACTCGTAAATTAAAACAAAAGATGATTTCACCAACAACCCAAACATTACCACACAGGCGCCAAATATGTCCAGAATTTCAAGGTTTTCACCAGAATTCATGTTGCACTTTTCTTTGGAATAATGCATAAAGCAGTTGTTTTTCAGCCATATCGATACATAAAAGTTTAACTTGTTATTACTTATGTTACTATTAATAAATGTTTTGCCGTTTCCGACATCTTGATTTTGATAGGTGCTAAAATACATATCTAAATATCCTCTGATACCATTTTCATGAATGTTTCTCTTCTGCAGCACAACTATTCCAGATTCAACTATGTAAGCTAAAAACTTTTCGAATTTGAACCTGAAAAAATTATCTGACATAGTACAAAAAGCATTTGAAAAATGAAACAAAGGCAACTCATTGTTATCTTGTATATCAACTCCAAAGCTACTCAAGAGAAGCAAAAACTTTCTGACTAACACAAAGTCCAACACAACTATGTGGTCTAATATCGGCAAAGTTTTCAATGTCACACAATTATGGTTTACTAAATGAATTTATCCTTAAATTTTGAAACGATTCAGGTTCCGACACAATATCCATGTAATACTGTAAACGTTGTGCACGATCAGCTTTCACCATAAAATTACTTGGTTCTTACGTTTTATTGTCTTATTTTGAAAAATGGTAATTCCTCACGTAATACATTTGTTGCATATACCCCAAGTATTAGATCTGTGCCAAAAGACGACAGTAAAATCTTGTTGCTATCCAATGCGTCTTCAAACGACTTTGGCAAATCTGATGTGGTTATTGCAACTGTCATGTAAATTAATAAGTCTGACGTGTATGCATTGCGTAGCAATAAACATCCAAATAACCAAGTAAGTAAATAAGTAAGCAAGTAAGTAAGTAAATAACCACTATTCACTTTGTTGAATTTGTCATCAATTTGTTCAATGAAAACCATTATTGACCAAAAAAATATGGAAAAGTTTGCTATTTCAATCCAAAAACTTCGGCTCCGTAAGGACTGCAAAAGTAACACCTATTTATAAAAGACAGATTCTGGAACATTTCTTTGGCACAGTTATCCCAAACATGATTGCCCAATTCGCCTAGTTTTTTACGTTTACTTTGTGCTTAAGAACAGTGTATAATGGGTGTTGAATCCTTGCTATTGAAATCATAATAATTAATTATATCTCATAATTTGCTAAATTCGCATAAGTTATCTTGACTTTTTAAAATATGAGCAAAAGAAGTATACCGATTATACTTGTAGAACTTGTATCCTTGCATGTTAGTACTTTTAGCGATTTTCTTTGGCTGAGGTAATATACGCTAGTAGCTTGTATGCCTAGTAGTAGTATTGATGACCGAGAGAAAAACGTAGATTAAATGATAACTTGTTGTATTGGCTGTTGTTTTGTTCAAACGGAATTAAAATGTAATCCGGTGGATGAATTTGGAAAAGATCCAAATATGTTTCGTTTCGCAGAAGGTGAATATGTAAACTTGTAAACACTTTACTATGGTCGCCAGTCAAAAGTAAAAGAAACAATTTAAGTGAACAAACCAATCTGTGTTTTGAATAAAATTGCCTTTGTAAAAACGATGATGTTTTGTCGTATTTGAAATCACTCAGTTGTATATTTAGTGGGCTATCAGATTTATTAACAACTTTATTGTCTTGCGAATTGTTTCCAAACTCAAAGTCATTAGAAGTACTCTCATGTTCCAATATTTAGAAAGTTAGACGTAAATTTCTTCTGATAAATACTCAAAGATGTAAGTATCATATTCTGGCTCATAGTGTCGAACTATGTGAAAAGTAAAATTTACAAAAACTTTCGAAACCGATCCAAGCATATTCGCATAATTGTGATATTTTGTCTTGAGTGAAGACGTTTCTTGAAAAATAAGCTCAAACACGAAGAGAAAACTAAAATTAAGATTTCTCCTCCGAACTCGGCACATATCGTAATCAGGCTGATATACCATGTCATTTGGTTTGTTTTAAACACACGTCTGCTAAATCAAAGGTTTACATTGTCCCGATGAAAAAACCCAATTCAAGATGGTAAAAATTTGGAGAAATCTTGATCGTCAAGATTGTAAAACCTTATTTGTAGGATTTAAAAAGCTGAAGAACGAACATTTTTTGTTTGGTGTGCGACAACGAAATACAAAATAAAAAATAAATATTTTTGTGTTTGGTGTTGAACTATATATTTAACTTGAATTTATTCTACTAAGCTGTTTCAGATATAGTTGAAAGAAGATTGGTTATCTGTGAAGCGATAATTTTGTGGAATATAGTAGTTAGTAGATTTATATATTGAAACTTCAGACAAAACAAACCCTTAATATCGCTTTTTCACTTAATAAGAGTACTTAATATCAAGTAAATTGAAACCAGCATGCTGAAGTGCTGAAGTACAAGGTTATGGGTTGGTAAAAATGATTAATTTCTTTGGATTAAACACGAGAATATTTTATATATGACATATGCTTTGTTTGAAGAATATTTTTACAAGACTATTAAGCACACACCAATTATAATTACTGATAATATTAGTGTCCTGGCATATAGTTAGATACTAAATGTTTTTACTATGAACTCTAATGAAATATTTACTTCAAATAAACACCCACATTCATTAAGAAAGTACTTTGGGCCAACACTTACTTATAATTACAAGTGAAATATACGATTAAGAGATTCGGATATTTTGTAGAAATAATTATCAAAATGAACTTTCACGAACACTAAAACTAACGAAAAATCTTAAGAATCTAACGATGAGAATAGAAGCAATTTGAATTTAATGGTTTCGAATTTCATAGCATTGTTTTTTTCCAATTTTTAAATATATTTTCTCAGAAAATAGGTAAAGGTGCAACAATTACACCAGGTCCTCTTCAAAAGTTTTCCCAATTTTTCAGCTACCGTTTATAGTTCTAATTACTTACGTGTACAAAAGTTCAATTTATGGTATAAAGAGCTATGTAATATTTGTGGTTTATTAGCAATACACATAAAGTGTACTAGCACATACTTATTTATAAGTGTTGACTTTGAACCTACGACGGTAATAACTTCACAAAAAAATTCACGTGCGCGATCAATATGACCTTTTCCGTCCGTAGCAAGAAACACGCGCGAAAATTTATAACTGCTAAGCGGTACTTGAACGATAGTTACATGTGGCATAAATTTATTCGTTAAAACAATTCTGCGAGGAACTTTGATCAAAAACCTCCGGTTCACTTGCATTTCAGACAATCCATTTTGGTTAGACCTATTTGCTTTTATTTCATAAAGGTTTTATAAGATTGGTTACTGCTCAACTCGAATAAAAGTTTCGTGAAAGAAATAATTTTGCACATATTCTAAACGTCTTTCCTCGATAAGCACCATACCCGAAGAGTTGATTGATCACACGCGCTGGATGATATGAATGTTTTACATGTTGTTAAATTATTGATTTCCCCCATGTCGATTTCTCGTGTAATTGTCTGTAGCGAGCCTAAATATCTAACGAGCCTAGTCTTATTCGAAGTTTCTGTTTTAGTTTTGTTAGGTTATGTTGTCGCCTATGCTCGAGTGACAATCTCTTATATATATCTTGTGAGCGAGCAAAGAGAGATTTTCGTTTATGGGTAGAAAGTACACAGACAGCATAAGTTACCACCAAACTTTCTCTAAACGGTTAATGAAAAACCAAAACGTATATTTGATACAGTATTAGGAGAAGATTGTATAAATGGTTTTAGATCGCTGAAACGTATTAATATCTAAGATGCTTTGACCAATATGAAGAAAGACTGTTTATGCAATAATGGTTTTTGAAGTTAATATTTTAAATTTCACACGCGAAATCCAAATACTTAATACTTAATTCATGTATGCCTTATTATTTAAAAGTTCGTTCAAAGGTCTAATGAGCCTTTAACAATTATATTTAAACACGAGGAAGGCTTTTAAAGTGAATTATAAATATCGCTTATGTAATAACCAGCGATCCATCAAAAAAAACTGTCTGAGACAAAACAATTTATAGTTAATACGTCGTGACCAAGACAATCATAAAATAAATAAGTCAAGGTGGGGTTTCATAATAGAATATTCGCTAATATTATTCTGTATCCAATTCACGCAAACAGGTTATTCGCAAATACTAAAATATAAATAAGCAGTAAAGCTTTCAAGTGTTGCTACAACCAAAGAAGATATAATGTATTACATCATAATCGACATTTGACAAACATATGAAATCCATTAGATTTCTTAAATTATAAATCAGTTTTTTTCTTCTTTTTATTCAGTCTTAAACACGCGCTTGACCTTTTTGTGTTTCTTGTTATTCGACAGACGTCAAAGAGTGAGCAGCGAAAAAAACTTAATATATATTCATCTGTTATTGAGTCGTATTTGTGCAGGTACAACCTTTTTAGCCGAACGATGAAACTACTTGGAAATGGAGGTTTCCTGGATTGCGTCAGAATTAATCTACGCTTTTCTGATTGGTGCGGTGCACTTCCGTTCAAGTGGAATGAGACCCTCAATCAACTCGAAATGAAAACCCGGAAAAAGCTCTACCTGCAAGGTTTTCGGGTGGTTGTGGCATTTTTGTACGTAATTTTGGGCCTGATTCAATTCCTGAGTGTATACGAGGACGCTTCACTAATGGCCATTACACACAGTATAATGACCATTGCTACCGGGTTTTTAACCCTTTCTTGTCATTTTCCGAATTGCACAAATCTCCCAAGTGTTGTTCAACACTTCAATGGATTCATTCAACTGGAAAGAAACTTTTCAAAGGATTTTGAAAACAAAAAACAGGAACTTAAACGAAAGTCGACTAAAGCCGACTTGTTTCTGAAAGGGATGATGTATATGATGACTGTTAGTGCAATATTTGGTCCAATGGTATACGCTCTTGACATAATTCGAAATCCATGTATGCCTACATATGTGGGATA
>JAQFZG010004541.1:0-11609 GCA_034695465.1 Entomobrya nicoleti
TAAATATTGAGGCCCTGGTTTGGTTTTTTCTTTTTAGATTTCTTCTGTCTGTGGGACTGCGGCTTTCCCTGGTGCATCTTCAAAAAGATAATATCCTTCGTTGTATTTGATGCATTTACTGAGCTATTTATCACTCTAGCTATTGTGGTAAATACTATATTTATGGCTTTGGACCACTACGGCTTGGAAGAGAATTATGCCATGAATACGATGCTTTTGGCGGGAAACAAAGTTTTTACAACAATTTTCACACTGGAATGTTCCATGAAAATTATTGCTATGAGCCCAAAATTCTTTTTTCAAGTTGGTTGGAATGTTTTTGATTTTATCATTGTTGTGTTTTCTCTAATTGAAGTGGTTTTTGAGGATGCTAATTTACCTGGAATTAGTGCGTTGAGAAGCTTTCGGTTGCTGAGGGTTTTTAAATTGGCGAAATCATGGCCCACGCTTAACATGCTTATTAGCATTATGGGGAAAACGGTGGGGGCGCTGAGTAATCTGGTTTTTGTACTGGTTATTATTATATTTATTTTTGCAGTGATGGGGATGCAGCTTTTTGCTCAAAATTATTTTGGTAAGATTTATTCAGACATGCAATTTCTTCCGAAAAAATTAAGGTCGAGGTTTCCGGGAAAATTTCTAATTTATATAATTTTTGTATTTTTTTAGACAAAACGCATCTGTTTCCCGGTGGTGAAATGCCGCGCTGGAACTTCACCGACTTTGGCCACTCATTCATGATAATTTTCCGGGTATTATGCGGAGAATGGATAGAATCCATGTGGGACTGCATGCTTGTTACTGGCGGAGCCTGTGTACCATTCTTCCTAGCTACTGTAGTCATTGGAAATCTAGTACTACTCAATCTCTTCCTTGCTTTGTTACTCAGCAGCTTTGGGGCATCTAGTTTGGCCCCATCTTCTGACTCCGAACCCAATAAAATCGCTGAAGCTTTTATGCGCTTTGCAAGATTTAAAAACTGGATTAAAAAAGGGATTGGGCTAATGTTCCGCGGTTTAATCAAACTTATTATCAGAGCAACAAATCGAATAGTTCCTGGGGCAGCTGAAGCCGCTGCTGCACAACAAGCTGAAGAAGAAGCCGCGGCACAACTAGCCGCTGAACAAGAAGCAATTGCAAAAGCAAAGAAAAAGCGACCTCTGTTGGCACAAAAAGCAAGATTGGTAATGAACAGTAAAAAGATGATGAATAATTTACAAGAGAAAAAGGAGGAAGATATAGAAGCTGTCGATGAACCGGTTGATAACCTTGACAATATATCTGAAAAGTCATATGGCAGCCACACACATTACCCCGCAAAACCTAAAAAAGCTCCCAGGGAAGATGGTTCCCAGGTGGATGACGAAGAACTTGCAGAACTGTCCCAAATTGAAGATCAAGACTGGATAGAAGATGAAGAGGGTGAAGACGTAGACGGAGAAACGGGCGAACAAACAGTTCAAATGCCAAAAGAAGAGGAAGAAGAATTTCCAGCAGACTGCATGCCACCAAACTTCTACGAAAAGTTTCCAATATTCGCAGTAGACGACACACCTTTTGGAGTGGCCTGGGCAAGCCTGAGATTGAAGACGTTTCGCTTAATTGAAAATCAGTATTTTGAGGCGGCAGTAATTATTATGATTTTACTAAGTAGCTTGGCTCTAGCATTGGAAGATGTACATTTGGCGGGAAATCCAATTTTGACTGACTGTCTATTCTACATGGATCGCATATTTACGGTGATCTTCTTCTTTGAAATGTGTATCAAGTGGATAGCGATGGGTTTTGTGGCGTATTTTAATAATGCTTGGTGTTGGCTTGACTTTGTAATTGTTATGGTATCGCTGATTAACTTTGTGGCGGCTTTGGCAGGATATGGGAGCGTTCAGGCTTTTAAAACGATGAGAACCTTAAGGGCCCTAAGGCCATTGAGAGCTATGAGTAGGATGCAGGGTATGAGAATTGTGGTAAACGCGTTGATTGGGGCAATTCCATCGATTATGAATGTACTTCTGGTTTGTTTGATATTTTGGTTGATATTTGCAATCATGGGGGTTCAACTGTTTAATGGGAAGTTTCACAAGTGTTTGGATCCGGAGGATGGGAGTAGGCCGGATTATAGGATTATAAGAAATAAGGTGGAATGTTTGGCTAATAACTTTACTTGGGAGAATAGTGTGATGAATTTTGATCATGTGGGGAAGGCATACCTGTGCTTGTTTCAGGTAGCGACTTTTAAGGGGTGGATTGGGATTATGAATGATGCTATAGATTCGAGGGATATTGATGATCAGCCGCATAGGGAAGTTAGTTTTGTGATGTATATTTATTTTGTGATTTTTATTATTTTTGGGAGTTTTTTCACGTTGAATTTGTTTATTGGGGTGATTATTGATAATTTTAATGAGCAAAAGAAAAAGAGTGGGGGGTCGATGGACATGTTTATGACGGAGGATCAGAAGAAGTACTACGCGGCTATGCAGAAGATGGGGAGTAAGAAACCGATTAAGGCTATTCCCAAGCCGAGGGTAAGTCGTTCCGAATTTTAAATCGAATTTCAAAATAAAATCAATCTTGAGTTTTGGAGAAGTTTAGGGTCGAATTTAAATTTTGTTAAATCGTACTTCAAAAAAACGGACTTTAATTTTTTAAAGCGAATTTTTAAGTTTAAAATCGTTTTTTTTTTCGAATTCTAAATTGAATTTCAAATTTTCTAAATCGAATTTGAATTTCAAATAATCAATTTAATTTTTTGTTTATATTTCCAGTGGAAACCACAACTTGTCATCTTTGAACTTGTCACCAACCAAAAATTTGACGTAATCATAATGATCTTCATTGGACTCAACATGCTTACTATGACAATGGACCACTATCAAATGTCCAAAGCTTGGGACGATTTTCTCGGAGGAATCAACTCAATTTTTGTTGCCATTTTCACAGGAGAATGTCTCTTAAAAATGTTTGCTCATCGTTACCACTACTTTACCGAACCCTGGAATTTATTCGACTTGGTTGTCGTTTTCATGTCGGTGGCATCCCTTCTTTTAAGTGACTTAATAGAAAAGTATTTTGTATCCCCAACTTTACTTCGAGTTGTTCGAGTAGCCAAAGTGGGGCGTGTGCTTAGATTGGTTAAAGGAGCTAAAGGAATTCGAACTTTACTATTTGCATTGGCCATGTCCCTCCCCGCATTATTCAACATTTGTCTTTTACTTTTCCTGGTTATGTTTATCTTTTCCATTTTTGGAATGTCGTTCTTTATGAATGTGAAATTGAGAGGGGGACTGGATGACGTTTACAATTTTCAAACGTTTGGGCAATCGATTATTCTGCTTTTCCAGATGAGTACTAGTGCAGGTATGTTCAATTGGACAGAACGGACAAAACTGGGTAAAATGGATAAAACTGGACAAAATTTAATCAAATATTCTATTTATTTTTTAAAGGTTGGGATGGCGTTCTCGATGGCATAATGAACGAAGACGACTGCGAAGATCCTGATCCCGAACTTGGTAAAACGGGCGACTGTGGAAATTCAACAGTTGGAATAGCATTTCTCTTATCCTACCTTGTTATGACTTTCCTCATAATTATCAACATGTACGTTGCCGTCATCCTTGAAAACTATTCCCAAGCTACTGAAGAAGTCCAAGAGGGTCTAACCGATGACGACTACGATATGTATTACGAGTTATGGGCCCAATTTGATCCCGATGGCACACAATATATTAGATACGACCAACTCTCAGATTTATTGGATGTTTTGGAGCCCCCTCTACAAATCCATAAGCCGAATAAATTCAAGATTGTTACAATGGACATCCCGATTTGTAAAGGGGACATGATATATTGTGTGGATATATTGGATTCCCTAACAAAAGACTTTTTCGCAAGGAAAGGAAATCCGATTGAGGAATCAGCTGAAATTAATGACGTTACAGTAGTACCAGATCGCCCGGGATATGAGCCTGTGAGCTCTACTTTGTGGAGGCAGAGGGAAGAATATTGTGCGAAGCTTATTCAAGCGGCTTGGAGACGACATAAGTATCCTGAGTTGTATAGAAAAAAGTCAGAGGATAAGAGTGCTACAAGCGATAGGGAAGATGACACTCAAAATGAGATTTCTTCGTCGGTTATACTGGATGATGAAAGTGGTGGGCATAAAGTTCTTATCCAGAATAGTCATAGTAAATCGTCATCTGTAACTTCTCACATGACAAACTTGTAAATATATTTATGCAACAGAATCGAAAAGAGGACAAGTAGAAATTATGTAACGTGTTAGTGAAGGTATCAATGGTAACTAATCATAGTAAAAATAAATCTAATGAAAATAAAATCAGAAGAATTGCTATTAAACTCATTTAATATTTTAACCTTTAAGTTTTTTGAGAATGGGGCTCAATTTTCGGAAAATTCGATGAAAAGTCTATTATTCATAGAAATGAAAATAATGGCTATTTAAGCTAAAAAAAACATCGACATTTACTCGTTCTCAAATAAAATAATAATATATTGTAGAAATAACGAAAATTTATCTAGTGAATATAACTTCAATAATTATTAGTAAACTAAATATCCGCGCACATAAATAGTTATTCGAATTTTGTCTTATTTTCTAGTTTTTCCAACACAATCTTCTTATAAAATAATGTTGATTAGATATACTATTTATGGTATCTCACGTAATTATATCACATAAGAAGCATACATTTTGCCAAACTCCAACTGCTTATAAAGCTAGTTTAATTAATAAACGTAACAACTTATTTTGATGTAGACGTAATTCAGATCTAATTTTGGCTTTTGTTATATCAGCTCATAGATAATATATTATTATTTCTTATTAAGTTACATTATACTTTAGTATATATTATTTTCGTTTAATTACGCTACATTTCCAGGATTTCACCTGTAAATATAACGATAAGCCAATAATATATTTAAATTGTTCGGCAACGGCGACGTTGTTTACCAATGTTTATTTTTAAATAAATAGTTTGCAATTACAGGTATTCATTTTTGGCTTTTTCCGAAATACTTACAAACACAATTTATGTAATTAAATTCTTAATAAATTCCAATGAGATAAAATATTCTTCATAGTTTTTAGCCTGTTTTGTTTTTCATGTTGTTGTAAAATTCCCATGTTAAAATACTATACATCGTATTTTAAAACATCGAATATATTCACGAGTATCAATCTTTAAAAAGATGGAAAATATTGTGTCAGAAATCTAACTTGTTTTTGTAACAACCAAAAATGGTGTTTGAATTACTTATATTATCTTCTGGGTTGGTTTAAAGTAAATAAAAGCCAACGAACGTTTTTCGATGGAACACACCTTGAATTATTAATTATATTCTGGAGCCAAGAGCACTAACCCAATTAATTGTTATATCGAGAAAGTCAAATATTTGTCCTCTGCATTTTACCAAGCCACCATTTAATTTTTTGTTTTCGCTGTATTGATTATTTACCCAACTATGAGTTCGCTAAACCTCTCTTGAATTTTTCCACAGTTTTTTTGTAGATGCATACGAGTACACTCTGTTGAGCGTTTTATAAATCCAGAAAGAACCACTGCCTAGTTCTGACCACCAGTATGCTAATCTGTACTAATCTCATAACTGAACTACAGGAAATTTCCAATCATATTCAAAAATGGAACCTTCTTCCACTTTGCTATCCATACCAAACGCACATTACCAAAAATAAGGAGACCTACCACTGCTCCGTACATCCAGATTTCTTAAAAACCGATTGGATCTTTCAAATCATTATTTTAACCATTGCAGCTATCCTAGGAATCTATAAAGCTTTCATTGAAACTACATCCATGTTTGATTTATCCACAATCCTCTTTTTCGTTTTCTTTGCAATTGTGTTCCTAGTCTCCACCTGTTTTCATAAACGTCAAGCCCAAAACTATTGTGGATTTTTAAATCGTCTTATTTTATTTGAGGTCGGTGTATTTGGAAATTTTTCGCGCAATGAAAATTACAAATATGAGTGCCTGTACTGGGAAAAGAATAAAACTCAAATGTTTGTAAAACAAATCTCCAGACTAATTACAGCTGCTTTGAGAAACCACAGTTTTCTACATGCCTTATCATGTTGTCTTGTTCCTAGCGTGTCTTGGAATATAGTACCACTATCAATCTACAATAATTTCACAATAAGTATTGATAACAACCATGTCCAACTATTCATTGAATTTTGTAAACGGTTCGCTTTATTTTGCTATATATACGTAACCCTTCGAATATTCACAAACTGTGCTACCAACAACATGTTAATTAGCACGTTCATTCCTACCTTTTGCCTAACTGCAAGTTTAAAGGTTTTACAGAGGAAATTAGCATTTTCGAAATCTTCTGAAAGTCTTTTTCTATCTGTACAGCAATACAATCAACTACAGCTTCTTTGCACAATTTACAACAATATTCATCAGAAGGTACTAGTACCGAATTTAATTCTTGGAGGAATTATATGCTTTTCAGTGTCAGCATTTATCCTAATTTCGGGTTCATCTTCAATACACTTTAGTGCGGTAATAATATTTACAAATTTAATTGTAGTGGGGATTACAGCTATTTTATTATGCTTTTATTTTGCAGCAATACTAAATAAAATGAGTGTTTTTAAACTAGCTAAATTGAGAAGAAGCTTGGTTTACCACAGAAAAGAGTATTCCGGTTTTAAAGGTATCCCACTATTGAGTGAACTGTCTAAAAGAAAATTAGTTCGGAAATATTTGAAGTCGAAGAGTCCATTAAAGATCAAATTTTTATGGTATGGTAACTATTTTGATTGGTCAACTCCACTTGTATGATTCAAGTTTTCGTTACGTGTTGCAATACATCTCACGTTGATAAACAAATAAATTTATTATAAATAAGTAAGCTCTCCATCTTTATATTGTTAACAGATGTAATATAAGTAAAAAGTAAAAATAAAAATCAATCAATAATACATTTGTGCAAATACACTTGCGTGACGTTGCTCTCGCATTTTTCTGTTCAAGCTTAGACAACATGTACCAGTTTATGTGGGATATATGTTTAATTTGAAGTCTAAAATCACAAATCTAAAAAACAAATTATGCAGAAAAGTTCCTGTGAATATGTTTTATGTGACTAAGCTGTATGCGAGTAGATGCAGTATACGAGCTGTGTGTATGTGTATTAGACGAGTGCGGCTTTGGTCGTATGCCTATCAACGTTCTGTGTATAAGCCTGGAATCGTTTGTTTTATTGTATCTACTTCGTAAGTTATTCGTAATCCCAACAAGAGCTTTGGTCTAAAGCGGCATTATTTTTTATATCGAATGGCTACAAATTGAAGAAACTAATTGTTTTTTAGGTTATATATCCTAACTGTTATGAGGCCATTCAAAAAGTAATTAAAACCAGACTATATTTTCTCAATGTCTGACAGTCATATATTTGATCAACTGATTATATCGATGTCCAGTTTGCTTGATTAAAATATAGAGCAAAAATAGATTACTTGGTTCTTCATGATAAAATACTGTTTAAAGTAGATGCAAATGTTTTAGTTCTAGATATATGAAAATAAAATCTATATTGAAGGAAGACATAGAATCAATTAATTGGATATTTGTAGGGATGAGGAAAATTTGAACCAATTTCTAATAATAGTATAGGTAATGGATAATACATTATTTATTTCTAAAATATCAACAACTGTTCATTTATCTTAAATTAAAATCATATACATATGTTATTAGATGCATGCTGATTTATTTTATTACTTGCTTTATCGTTTAAAGTACTACCTACAAATTTGTAATGACTAACTTAACACTTTCTTAAACTATGTAAAAGTGGAGATTAACTAATGTATACAGGTCAGTAATTGTTATAATGAAGTTAACTTCTTTTAATTGTAAACTTGCAAAATATAGCATATTGTATTTGAAGAGTGTACTTGTCCCTATAATTGTAATTTAATTGTCAATTATGATCAACAATAAAGAAAAGTATGAGTAGGCACAGAGTTGAGTTTTTACACATTTAAGTTTATATTATTTTACATGATTTTTAATTTATCATAAAATAAATTCTGACAATTTGGGCATCTCTACTAATAGTTTTTCAATACGTATCTAAGAAAAACCAGTTAAATACTTGCATCAATTATTTTCCAATTTTTTACATTGTTTAACGTATTTTGACGTAAAAAAAAGACTATCTTAGGTGTATCAACTTCATGGAACATTATAAGTTTAATTGACATTGAATTATGTAAAGCTGAAATTAATTATAATTAGATTTATACAAACTCGCAACTCATAGTCAAGGGGGACTACTATAGAACTCATCAATCAATACTTTGAATAAAATTTAACTTAGTTTGCAAGAAGCCAGAACACAATATATATACTGAATACTTTATCTGGCTATATGAGCTAATTATTTGTTTTTGGTTCATTTGATTGCTTCTTTAAATTCCTTAATCCGCGTTGGGATAAGTTGCTTAAGGCAACAATATATCTTGTGCCTATAAATGCAAATATTTACCACAAGTATTAACCCCTGTAAACCAAGCATTGCGAATATGTATATTCCTGGCATGCTATGTAAACTCACCCTGTTTGGTGTAACATAGCCTTCCACAGGTTTTGCATGTAAAACATTCGATGACACACTACGATACAAGTATTTGTCAACCTTATTAAGATATAAATTTAAACCGGCTTGCATCCAGCCACTCCAATACACGTGACACTTGCGTGCAAGCAAGCCCCAATATCTCAAACTGACAAAACTGAACCCAATTGTGGAGCTTCTAACCCTAAAGTTCTTGCAAATATACTTAGACAAAACAAATGAGACCCTTTCTGGACACAAGCGTCTACGAGGTTGAAATGCGGACATGATTTTTTGGCTAGCAGAGTCTTTTACATAGTCTATAATATTTCTAGAATCCCAATTTTCATTAAAAACCATATCTTTGAAAATTATATTCGATTTTTCTAGTATTGGAGAATTCCCGTATGCTTCCAATCGGCGCATTGTTTGACCAGGTGACTCAACTAATGGTACACTATTTTTATCAATGTACTGCATAAATAATAGCTTATACCCTGAGTCTAGTAAAGTGCTTAATGGAGGAAAATCGGAAATCTTTAGCAAATCACTATTTAAATTTGAGCTGTAACTTAAGGATAGTATTACAACACACAAGTAGTATATGACTAAAACACACTTAAAGTGCTTTAACTTACAGCTAATTCCAAATAAAGGCCAAAGCAAATCTAGTCCAAGCCACACGTTTTTGTCTATGAATGACATAAGTAGAAGTACGCACATCATACAAGCCCATGCAGATGGCTTCATTACTGTTAAAATTGAAAACTCAAAATTGGAAACGCTGTCAATGCTAATATAAGCCGTTGCAGATATATCCAATATTATACCTATAGTAAAAGTGTGCCATTCCTCAGCATAGTAAGATGGTAAACCAGTTGGGGACCAAGTGTCCGCAGAAAAAGTACTTAGTAGCCAGGATGATTGAGATTTTTGGATTTTAGTGAGCTCGAAATCAGGTATACTGATGTTTATGTATTTTAGCACAATTTGCAGCATAGTCTGTTCCACTAAATTACATTTATATAAAGCCTGATATAATGAATGCCTGTTCAAAACTGGCTTCTTTAGGTTTTCGCATTTTGGGAAATAATTCCAAAAATATCCATCTGGTTGAATAAAACAAAAGTTGCTTCGACAGGTTTGCGTGGTTGAGTCTGATAATGTTTTTAAATACTCCAGCGTTAAATATTTGGTATGAATTGCGTCAGTCCGGGCAATATTTGCTGTGAGCAATCGAATCCCAAAATTATTGCATTTGAAGCAAAAGAAAAAGATTGGTACAGTAAATTTTACACGGCTGTATAAATGGAAAAGTTTTTCAGTAAAATTTCGATACAATGAGTTTTGATGCAAAGGATCATTTATGCTTTGGAAAGCTAATAGATACTCACTATTTCCAAATCCTGAGTTCTCTATTGCTTCAACACTTTGATATATGGTTGTTGTAAATAAAAGTAGAACTAGACAAGCGGATCTATATTTCATTTGAGAAAATCTAAATTTCTTGGAATTTAAGTTGATTTCGAATTTAGGATCCGTTGTTTCTGACCTTTGAACTGAAAAGTTGTACTGATTTACTTCATAGTGTAACCAGGTAGTGATGCCGTTTCTTGTATAATTGGCAACTCGTCTTGACTTTAAACTTGTAGAAAGTATTTCGTAGTACTGACCTGTGCTATTGGGTGGTAAGACAAATTGAATAAAACAATCGGTTGTTGGAATAAATGGTAAGTCCTGATTTGGAACTTGGGAATTTGTAAACGGAAAAAGAAGGCAGAGGAATGTGTAATACATTGCTTGTGAAATATACATGTTTTAAATATGTTCCTAAATCTACTCTTCATCAAAACACATTTAGCTGACCACTGAGCTCTTTGAATGTTGGAAGTTCATATCAATTACCTTGTGGACTATACTGGCGCGCGTGTATATTTAAAATTGAGTTTAATAAATAATTGGATTTTCATTCGAGTTCGTAATTACTTAGACTAATAATTTATATTCTACAAGAAAATCTATACAAAATCGAATAATCGAACTTATTTTGCAGCAATATGTGTCATAGCTGGAACTTCCTACTTGTCGTTTGCTTACACTTGTAAAATACTTATACTAACATATGCAGACTACTGACATGTAATACAATGTCCGATTTGTTCAACATTGTAAGCGCTCGTTGTTGTTACTTAAGAACGTTTCTATGAATAATTTGGATAGGCAAGCATTATAACAAATCGAGGTTTGCTGGAAACTGCACAAAATTTTCATATTTTTTATACGTTATTTCTGTTTACTGTACCAATCATCTCGCACTTTTTGTTTCAAGTCTGGTAATACGGTTTGTGACTGTTGATAAATGTCTCCCGAAAAACTGAAAGCCACAACGACAACAACGACAACGTTCACTGGCATGTATAACAAAAATCCATTTAGAAGTAATGATATTTCTCCTAATTCACTTAACTCGATTACATAACAAATAATTTGGCATGAGCCGCACGCGATAATAAACATAAATATTCCCTGGATTGCATTCTTGAACAGTTTAACTACAATTTGAAATGAACGGAATATGAAAATTATATTAAGGGGCTTTGCATTTCTTTCTTTTTTTGTTTTCCGATATATTTTAAGATTTGCCTACAAAACTGAAAAAAATTGTTATAGTACGTATATATATATATATATATATATATATATATATTAAATCACAATCTAATTTGAAAATTTACCTGCAAGAAACCCCAAGGGCATCATTTAGAGACATAGTGCCAATTAAAAACTCTGTTACTAAACAATAGTCCTGTACCGACATCATTTTCCAAATAAGCCAATTTGTAGCAAATTCAATATTCTTCGAGCATTTAATTTGTCACTGACATCCTTGGTATTTGTAAAAGTTCCTAAGGGATTTATAGGTAACGATGGATAAAGTGCACAAGCAGACGACATAATAAGAGGAAAACAAGTACAAAAGAATCGAAACT
>JAQFZG010004542.1:0-11609 GCA_034695465.1 Entomobrya nicoleti
AATTTAAAACTTAAATTTTTAACGTATTGAAGAGAACTTTTTAAATTATTTTAAATATATTTTTTTTAAATTTGATTCCATTTTTTTATTGAATATTTTTTTTAAACTCAATAAAAAAATATATTATAATTTTTTGTTTCTTACAAGCTTAAATACAAAGAAATCCAATTTCTCAAAATAAATTGATGAAGAGGTTCCCTGCAAAGATAAATAAGTTAATAGAATCCAGAATTATTTTTCACTAAATGTTTATAATTTGGTAAATTTAATTCTAATTTGCTTCACTTTACCATTTTACCCCCAAAATTAACAGAGCCAATAGCACAACCATTTGTAGAAATCTTGACAAGTATTCCGAGAAATAAATATAATTCATCATCTCCACCTCTCGTTTCTTTCCTGTCACTTTTGCAAAATTAGTAGCATCTTGATTAGCGTCAAGTGTCCTATCCGATTTTACATTTTCACAAACAATTTTACCGTTTGCGTCTGTCTTATATCGGAACCATTTCCCTCCAAGTTGCAACATTGCAATATTTACCTACAAAATATAATAATATTTTTTCACAAATGCATGAACTCTCAAACATTTGTTTTTAATTCTTTTTTTGGCATAAAAAATCTTACAAATGACACAATTACAGCAAAACTAATTCCGAAAAGAACGTTCATCAAGTAATTAGACATGACTAAATCATTAGCTCCCATTAATTTTAGAATATAGTAGAATAATGGACTGAGTAACAAAACGAGAATGGGAACTACAGCAGCAAAAACGTAGATATAACCGTCTCGGTCATTAGTATACTTTAAATTGACAAAAATGGTTAAAAGTAGGTAAACCGCTGCTACTGTAACAGCAGCCAAGACAATAGAATATGCAGACCAGATGGAGAACTTATACGACAAGGCAGCCATGAACCAATATATGTTGAGTTTGTATATCATCTAAAAAATAAATGCAAAAAATACCAAAAAAGTTATCCGGTAAAATATTTAAAATTAAAGTTACAAATAAAAAAAATATAAAAAATGCAATTATGTTTTGAAATAAAATTACAATAAAAAATTAGGTCAAAATTATTATTTTTTAATTAAATTACAATTATTTTTTATAATTTCAGAACTTACATTGATAACCATTTGGAATAAAAATTTACACCAACCTTGATGCACTTTTAAGGAAGCTAGCTTCCCGGAAATATATGAAATCCCCCTAAAATACATTTTTAGGCAAAAATTATTTTATTTTATAAAGTTACATTCAAACTGTTTCTTTTTGCAAGTGTGTGTTGTCCCTTACAAGCTTATGCCCAAATATTTCACATGTTTCTCTAGCAGTTGCTGAAGTGGTTCCCTAACCGCCCCCCAAAAAACAGATTAAAAAAATATTATTATGCTAAAGAGTAATATATATTTTTTAACTTACCACTCAACAGCCAAAATCAATAGAGCTGTTACCACAATCATCTGAATAGTTCGGGACCAAAAAGACCAGAAAAATATTTGATCTCTAATTTTCTTGTCCTCCAATTCAACACTTCCAATACTTCTGTTTGCACTGTCGTTTAAATCCTCATCTGGTCGCGTTAATCCCTCAATCTCCATTAACATGTTATCTGTAGTGGTCGAGGAAACCTGATTGTCTTCATTGTTGCTATAGTCACCAATCCCGTTATCTTCAGTGCAGTTATTGTCCACCAGTTCACCGATGGGAATACTGACGGAAATGCTCTCCATACTCTTTCCTACTACTTTAGTTTCCATTTTTTTTATTAAATATTTTAAATGTTAAAACTATGCACTAAAACAATAAGTTATTTTCTATTGAATAGGGAGTGGTGAGGTAAGAAAAAACTAAATTGTATAGTCAGCATCTTTCCATAAAAAAAGCAACAGATGACCTCGTACTATAATTTCACTGTCTGGTATTGATTTTTTCTCATCACACCATATCCTCTTTGTTTACTTTACGATGCTTTCACTTAATGCTTTGCCACTTGTGGCTTTGTGGCTTGCTAATGCTGCACACAATACTTTCTTTTACTTACTTGCTTAAGTATGTGTTGGTTTGCATTTACTCCTTTCTATAACCTTGCTGCTTGTACGTTAATATATGAGGTGATGTTTGCCAGATAAAACAAGTCATGTCAAGACATAAAAAAAAAAAGAAAACAAGCAACCTGAAAAAAGTTTTGTTGGACATGCTAGACTTCCCTTGCCACCCACGCAAGTTCCGAATACTATAGATTGGACAATGGAAAGTTAATTTGTTTATAAGTATGATTAAGATACTTGTGTAAAAAGGCCTGTTTGTGTCTATTTGTATACGAAAGAAAATTAATTAATTAACCTAATTGATTGTAATTAAATTTTAAGTGAGTAAAAGCTCAGTTATTTTTTTTAAATACTATAAACAATACAAAAAAACAGCTTGATTTTCAAATGTTAAGTTTAAAAAAAATGGTTGAGCAGTTTTTCGGATATTTAATTTCAAAATTTTAATACATTTTCATATTATGGATGAAAATAAGCCAACCGATTAATTATTTTAGTTCTTTTTTAGGGAAATTCGATGAATACTAATCTACTTTGACAAACTGGTGAAGATTTAAAAAAAATAGACACGTCGTACCAGACTGTTGATTTCGAATCTTACATTTATTATTAAATTGATCATAAATTTGCCCTGAAATAAACCTTGAAATGAACAGCCATCAACAAATTACTCTGAAATCAATTTAAAATATGATGTTATTCTATTTTAAGTGCATTTAATTTTGTTATCGTTAAATTCATTATCTGATCTTGTACTTTTTGTTATGTTGAATGAGTGTAACTTTATTTAATCTGTCTTGTTACCATAATAGTCATCCAAGTTTACTTACACCATTTAAAAAATGCACCACAAGTGTGTACAGTAATCTTTCCTTTGTAACTTAAGTGGTAATGGTACCAGTGGATTTCGTAATTTTTCACGTTTTTTTATATCGATTTTTTTTTCGCATCATATCGTCAATTCTTACTCTTTCATACTTTATCTCTTAATACTTGTGGCAGACATGCACAGAAAATTTTCTCTTATATTCTCTCCACTTAAATTACATGCATTGTACATTGTTCTTCCCTTGTTTTGTCGGTATATCCTGTAAAAATTCGCTACTAACTTTTAAAATAATATCAACCAAGCTCATATCATTATAAAACAAGGCTAAAATTTCCAACGTTTATATCATTCAAATAAGTAAATTATGCTTACGAAGTAATCTGAATATTTGCACGCTTGACCTTCAAGCACCATTCATTAACTTATTTCATACTAAAAAGGATTTCAGCCATACTCAGTACAAATTGCAGATAAATACTAAATAAGTGATAACCCAAAAACTCGTTAAGCCACGTGCGCTGATAATTACTTCGTCAGCTTCTCAATCATACTAGGAAAACAATTTGAGCAAATACCTAAATACGTCACTGAGAAATAAATGGTCATTCAAAAATAACTTTATCGTAGTATATACTTATACGTCTATTTATATATTTATAGTAATAAGAGCACTATTTAATTTACTTCATTCCTATTTCATTACTAAAAATGCTTGTCCTCATATTTCACATAAGTCACTAAATAAAAAAGCAAGCTTACTTGCTAATCTTTTGCGTCATCGATAACAAGAACTGTAGTAATATACTTAATATACTGACACTTTGCGTTTGTGCTCGTACATGCTATAAAATCCTACCACGAAATATCCAAGAACATATGGATACACAAATAAAGTAGTTAAATTATTGGAAGATTTTTTTTACATTATAATGTGTGAGTGTCGATATTTAATTATTAACCTAATGAACACGTGTCTTGGATACTAACACTGACGCTCCGAAAAGCTTACTAAGTAAACCGTTAAACATCAAACGATATAAAAATTCTTCCAGACTTGCTACCCAGTTTTATATAATTCTTGTTTTTTAACTACATACTAATCCTTTCTTTCAGTTTATCCTTACCGAGTAAAGGTTTATCCATAATAAATGTATTAACTTGTTTTCTCATAACTGAAAAATTTTGCGTAATATTTTGCAGAGCGAAATTTTCACTGAAAGTCGCTCATCATTTCAGTCGAATTGATACGTTCAACCACTCTGACACATTTAAACATCTAATTTGCTAATAGTCTAGATATTTTTTTCAAATTTAGTACCAAAACTAAAACAAAACTAAAATAAAATGAAAGAATCAATGCCAACTTCGATATTCTTATTTGTCACCTTAATTACTGTTCGTGTTCAAGGAGCAACCGTTGAATTTTCTTATAAAAGTAAGTAAAAAACTATAAAATTTTAGCGCACATAAATTACGCTTTGTACAGTAATAATGTGTTCAAATATTGTTTTAATATGTTAATTATGAAATGTTTTAAATAGGAAAAAATGTTGGTACAAGACATCCTACATCGGGATGTGAAAACTTTGGAAGATTTGAGGCACAAACGGTAAATCGTATTGAAACCGATATTTGTTTAATGGTTTATTACCACAAAAACTGTGAGTCGTGGTCTAGCGAGAAAATTTCACCTTCTTATAAGTACACAAAAAAATAAAATATACAAAGATATATCGACAAATATATATTTAAAAAATATTATAGAAGAAGGGGACATTTCCGCAAATTGGCCGTTGAAACATTTCTAGATTTTATGTGTGCTGCTATTTATGCAAAATTCAAGAAATGCTTCAACGTCCAATTTTGCGGAAATGTTACCTTCTTCTATTCTTTAACACATATATCAACAGCCTCGAAAAAAATATAAACTAGGAATAATTTTTTTTCCTTTGGTGTTTTTCAGGTACTACAATCACGATAAACATGTTGGATCCTTCCAACCATGCAATGATAAAGAAGGAGGACCTCAGCTTGATCTTGACATTACAAACTACTACATCACGTTGAGTTCATCGTCAAGACCGACCATTCTAAAGAGTTACAAGGATCTCTGTTCCTGTGTAAATGTTCCCCAAAATGTACAAAGCCAATCCAAGTGGTCAATAAATAATCACGGAAATGAGCTGTTAGCTTACTACGAACCAGGCTGTTCGGAGAAGAAATGGCCTGCCAAATATATTCCTGCTGGGATGGTATGGGAAACTAGAGAAATTTATCAACATCTGATGACAGATAATGTGACACATACGAATTACAAAATTCAGTCTTTCGGACCACATCCAAATTCGACATATTTCAAAAATAGATGTCATCCCACAAACCTAATTATGAGATCAGAATTTTTCAACGCTACCAAAAAATCTTCAAGATTTGAAAACGTCTTCAAATCGATCAAACGAACTGGTTAAATTCGATAGCCAAGTTCAATTTTTTACAAAGTCAAATTTTACAGACTTTTTATTTTCAACTAAACCGCCAACAAAATGCACCAATTTCCCAAAACCAGAGAGTCGTTCGTTTGTGACAAATTTTGTGGAATCTGTTAAATCAGAAATGTGTTTGATATTGTACTCGGACTATGAATGTATGGGATTAAGCATCAGGCTTTCACCCGGTGGAAGTAATAACTTGACTGAAAACTGGGAGTTAACAGCGTTTGATAGTGATACGCTGTCAATACTTTACGGAAATACTGAAAACTGGAAATGGCTGACCAAATCATATCATACCTGTAACAAGATGGATGGAGGATCACAGCTAAATATTGATTTAACTGAATATCAACTGAAACCTAATAGACTGGTTTTCGAAAGTTACAACGACGTTTGCGTTTGTCACAATATTCCAAAATATGTTCGTCAAAAGGACAAATGGTCTTTTGATAATCACGGGAATGAAATGCTGGCCTATTTTGAGCAAGATTGTATAGATACCAAATGGAAACCAGTTAGTATTTCAGCGGGACACAATTCTGATTCAGTTCTAATTTACAGAGAAGAACGAACAGATGAGGATAGTTCAACTGACTATAAAATCCTTTCTTTTGGTCCAAATCCAAATTCTACTTATTTTAAGCAAAACTGTCAATCAAACTCCGCCCTAAACCAAAACGAAACACAGACAAAATTGTACGCTGAGCCAGATTTCCAGGGTAAAGCTTTATAATTTTTTTATCATAAAATAAATAACAGTTTGTTTTTAACTAAAAAAATTACTGCAGATTTCCTTTTCGAGAGCAATGATATATCTGGATGTATCAATTTACCCAATGAGAATAGTAGAAAATTTGAAACATTTAAAGTGGGATCCATAAAAACTGACACTTGTGTAGTTTTGTACCTGGAGTTTAATTGCAGAGGACAAAGTAGTAAGGTTTTACCCGATGGAAGTTCAAATTTAACGGCAAATTGGGAAGGTACCTTAACAGGTTCTGATTCATTGGCTGCTTTGTACACTTCATATCCAAATTGGAGCTGGAAAACCAAGTCATACCAAGTTTGTAACGATCAAGTTGGAGGTCCCGAACTAAATTTGGACATTACTAGTTTCCCAATAAACACTGAGATAACCACTAGACCAAAACTGTTGGAATCTTACTTTAATGTTTGTGGTTGTCAAAACGTTCCGAAATATGTGCAGCTAATGGAAACATGGTCTGTGGATAACCACGCAAATTCACTGGTCGCATATTTTCAACAGGACTGTAAGTCATCAAATTTTGATCCTGTTTGGATTCCTGCTGGGGTTTCATCATTTTCGATGGGAATTGGATCATTTAAATATACCGAACAGGGTGCGGAAGTTGTCCATAAAATAAAATCTCTTGGTCCTGATCCCAACGCAGAATATTTTAAACACAGTTGCATCAAGGCAGAAAAACCAACGTTAACAGAGACAGTATCAACAAATAACAGTACTATTGAGAGTACCCTCGTCGACAGGGTAGGTGTTTTAGATTTTTTTTAGATATTTTATTATTATTGACCTTTCTTCATTTCTTTTTATTTTAGGACCCACAAACCAATTTGTCACATTGTCCAATTTGTGAAATCTGTCCTAGTGCTGCCACATCCAATGATTTTCCTAGCTGTAACTTTACCGAAATTTTACAGGTGAGCTTGTTAATAATTAGCTTTGTAATCCAATGGTGTAAGAAAATTACCGTAATTACGACCTTGTTTTATTTTCGCAGCAAATTTACAAAGAAAAGGACTGATTTGGTGGCTTATTTTGTTAATATCTAATATCAATTATGGCAATCGTTTTAGTCTATCCGAATTTAATTTAGAAAACAAGGTTATAATTAACAAATTAAATACAATAAAATTCATCATTATAAAAAAAATTAGGGCCTCAAATTCTAACCAGTGTGGCTATATATTTGAAAAAATTAACTGTTGGAAAATAATGTTTTGACAATAAACTAAAATATATTTTCCACATGGTCTGCTAATAAAAAAAATTATTATAAACATTGCACTAAGAATCTAATCGGAGAAAATTCTTTTTAAATTGGTTTTAATTATAAATTGTAAAATGGTTGAATATAAGTCAGCAAGCTACAAAAATTATCTTTCGCTTATTATCATGTTAAAAATTACCTTCAATAAAACAGGTAAACCTGGTGGAAAAGTTGCAGGATTCGTGGCTGGTTCTACCAACAACTAAATAAGCTTGTAAGTGTTAATATTTAAACAAACTTGTACAATTCTGTCGTCGTATCATAAAATTTTTTTTTTTTAAATATTTGTCAAAAGAGTTCATATTTCCAAAACTTTGAAGTTTTGAAACATTGTCACTTGGCAAAGTTTGATCCGAACATTTTTATCTATCTACTTGTACAATGATATGTTTACCTATTTAAAAATCATAGGACCGTTAATTGGCCGTTACTACGGTAATGGTCAACCGATTTGCCCAAAAGTCAATAGGGTTCCGCTGGGGTACTCTATGTATCTGTATAACAAATTTCGCTTCAACCGTTTGGACGCTACAGCGAAGAAGGACTTTTTGGTTCCATACCCACATCAATCATCGAAAGCTTCATGCCAAATGGAATAAATTTCCAAAAATCAATTTTTCTTTAAGTTCAGGTAAAGAAAATTCTGCTCAAATACCCATTCAGCCTTCTGATTTTGGATTTATGGTTTTGGGATTCGACAATCAATCCGTCCAAAAAGTAGTCTAATTTTTATTTTAAGTTGACGGCCAAATGCCAAACAAAGTTGTGAATTTTCCCCCACCTATTTACACCGTATTTTTTATTTTGCTACCTGTTATATCTAACCCAAATGATGCGGAATATTTCGTTGAGTTTTCGATAGCAGAAGTTCAACGATAAAGTAACATGCATGTATTCGTACGCTTTCGATACGATTCGTAATGATATTCTTGGTCCAAATAGTTCATCAGATTTTCTTAATCAAAATATAGTTGACTCCTGGATATTTTTATGGTAAGCTTGCTTGTACGCAACGTTCATTGAAAATGATACCTTTGGTCCAAAAAAATTATCTAATTTTCGAACTGGTAATTCAGTTGACTTCTGGAAATTGTTGTGCTTGGATTGAACTCTACCTTCATTAGAATGATAACTTTGGTCCAAATAGTTAAACCGATTTTTCTTTTAAAAATCAGTTGATATCTGGATATTTTTTTGGTAAGCTTGTACCCAACGTTTTAATCTCTAGGCATTTTACATTTGGTTGCGTTAAAGAAAATTCCAGTTTTTTTACTTCATTACTGTTGGGCATGTTAGTAAAAGATAGGGGACATAGTTCTACATGTTAGGACATTCTAGCCGAAAAATTTTTGGAAACGAAAGTGTATATTTTTTCATATTTTTGCATTTAATCAGTTCATCTAATTAACTGTTTTTCATCCAAACGAAAATTAGCAACAAAGGTCTCCACGTTGAGGCATTCCAGCAAAACAAAATCTGGAAGCGAGTGAACCGAGTAATCATTTTTTTGTGTTTCATCAGTTGAACACATTAACTGTTTGTCATGTTAATAAAAATTAGGAAGATAGTTGTCCATGTGTAAACATTTTAGGATAATATACATGTTGGAAAAGAATGAACCGAAAAATAATTAAACGTTTGATATGAAAGAAAAAAATTAGAAAGTTAGTTGTCAATGTATAATCGTTCTAGCGGGACAAATTTTGGCAGCAAGTAAACCGATGCAAACGTATATAAAGTTTCTATTAACTCTTCACATATTAAAGCAAAAAAAAACGTTCGTAAGCTTTATAAAGTATTTATTCGTTGTACCCCTAATCATTGCCAAGTAATTGTACAATCCAAGCCTTCTTTTCTATGTGACAGCTAACAAACATCAACCTGTATCAGTTGGATTACATAAGCGAGATATGGGCCAGGGATGCCGTAAAGTTGGAGGCTACCTGATTTACCTACCCCAAACTTTGATTTCTCAGTGTATGAAATGCGTTTTATGTTTGATTTAACATAATTCGTTGATCGGGGGAATAATCGCATTTCAAAAAATAAGGGCTGGATACCAGGGTTAGATCTATGTTGTATCCGGGAAAGTTTATATTGTATATAATACATTCATATAAACGTACTAACAATAATCGATTGACTTTATTAACTACCGATGCGTAGCTAGTTAGTTAGTGCGATTACTATCCCGTCTGTCTGTTTGTGTGTCTGTGAACACGATTTCGAAGAAACTACTTGACCGATTTATACCAAACTTGGCACACAGACACCTTAGGTCAAGACCTTCCTTGGGATTGATTTTAAGACCCCCGGTAACCCCGGCATACAGGGGTCACGAGGACACCTGCCTTTTAAATTGGAATTTCTTTATTATCGATTAAATAACAGGATAAACAGCTGATTACAGTGAAATGTGTTTTAGACCCACATACCCTCCTGTGACACGAAATACAGAGTTCACAAGGTCAAATGCATTTCAAACGGCGGATGTTTTTTACTCTTGATTCTTACACAGTACCAACAGCAGATCACAATAGAATACATGTCAGACCCCGGTAACCCCCTGTAACTCAAGATACGGAGGTCACAAGGTCACATGTATTTTACATAGCAATTTTTATTGTCAATTCTGACAGGATCCTTGGGTGATCAAGTACATGCATACATATAAAGTTTTGGATATAATTATCTTCACGGCATTGGTAGCTTTATTTCAGAATTTTACATTTTTCTCGTTTCCTGCCCTTTTCTTTAATATGCTTGATATGTTTTTACTAAAACACACCAGTTAGTGAAACTATCGAGTGTATATGCAAAGCACTTCAAAAATATATTGTTGGTGAAGTTTTTACTAGAATTGTTTTTCTTTCTCACTATATGTATTTACATTAGCTTAAATATAGCGTTGGCAAACTACAAGTATTTAATAGTTTTGTTTTTTCATTCCTAGAAATTGTCCAAAAAACCCGGCGCGTGGCATGGCAATTTATAGATCTAAATTGTAAATGAGTACATGGCGTATTAGTAAAGTTTTTGGTCATTAGCAATTGTTACGTGTTGTTATTCCTTTAGTCTACAAAATCGCATCATATATGAACATTGATTACACTCTCTACACAACAACACATCAGATAAGATAGGAGTAGTTGGATAAATTGGTTACGCTTTGTTATATAATTTCCTTTATTTGTAACGTTTTTACAAATGGGAAAAACAAAAGACAAGTTACAAGCTTAAGAGTATATGCGCATCGAAGTTTTTACATATATTCTAGCCAAACACAAACACGGATATCTAAAATAAAAGCAAAACACTTACTTTAATAACCAGTTCTTGTACAGTTCTTTCAATTATATGGCCACAAAAGTAGTAGTGGTTTCCGTAAAAAACAAGCACGCGTGGTTATTCCAATTGGTTCAAATTCTAAAAAAAGAAAACCCTGGCTACCCGGTATAACTTGGGTTTTTGTTTAGGCCAACAAAATCTATAGTGTTTTTGTTATTTGTGTTGTTGTTTGTAATTGATTCGTATCATTTAGGACATGTCAATAGTATATGAATATTTTACTAAAGTGATTAGGATTCAAACAAACCATAAAGTTTACGTGCGTGGCTCAGCGACAGCTCAAGACAAATATTGTAAAAACTTGTTTTCAAAATAAAGCACTTATAAATATCTTGTTAGCTTTAACCATAGTTTCTAGGCACTAGCCTCAATTACCTACTTTTATCTCCCATTTTATGTTTCAATTAATAGCCAATCTATTTCCAATTAAATTAAATATACTCCGATTTTGATTTTCATCACCGAGTTACTCACTAAACTAAACTGTGATAGTTTAAGCATCTAAAAAAATCTAAGTCGTCGTAACTAAGCTTTGTACTTTGTTCGTATTACTCCAAAAAAGAGACAACACACCAGTTAAATAGAACAATTAGAAATAAATGCTCTGTTTATCACAAAATCATCACGAATATACAGAAAAATAAACCAACGCGCTTACAAATATCCCCCATCGTTTTAAAAATACTAGTAGTCTATTGACATCCGTCACTAAGAAAAGTTGAGTATAATTTTCAGATTTTTTTCAAAATGTGGCAAACACTTGTTCTCCTCCATAGTCTAATGCAGAAAACCGGACCTCACGCCATAAAATACTCAAAATCTCGAGACTCATTCTACATCAATAAAACCAAG
>JAQFZG010004543.1:0-11608 GCA_034695465.1 Entomobrya nicoleti
TCCCGACAATCCATTTCATCATCGCAAACATTTTCTATAGGAATGCAATTTCCATTTTGACACTCGAACTATAAGTATAAAAACGTATTTGGCCTTTAGTTAACGTTTTATAAAAAAATGGGTTTCTAGTTAAAATAAAAATACCTCGTCATCCTGACAGCAATGTGAAAAGGTGATTCCACAAACCAGTACAACAAATGCAACGAAAACGGTCTTCATTTTAAAGATTTTTTCTGACTGGTAGTTCGCCATGTAATGAAACAAGGGACAAACTTAGGCGCTTTATATATGCTAGCCGATAAGGTTATTACTTATTGTTATGCAATTTTTCACGGTGAAAATCGTTCCAGAAATAATCTCATTACATATTTGGTTGACATCTAATTAAAACAAGCACATGTCCTGTCCTGGGTATATTAGATATGTCTTATATCACATTTATCATTCAAGTTTATCTTGACATAAATATTGAACACGAATTTATTTTATGTCAAATCTGTATTTTAAAGTGATTAAGCTTTCGTTGTGTATGCACACCAAATAGCATTAACTTTGTCAAAAACTAAACTGGAATATTCAGAAACACCGATATACATATATATTTAATAAATATATATAGATCTTCATAAGCTAAAAGTTTGCAGCATAAATTTTTACATTTGATGTAATGCAAGCCAACTTGATATTTCCTTTACTTAGCTTGATAAAAGTATTATATGTTTTCGTACTAATTTAAGCCAATATAAACACATCAACTATACTTGTACTTTGGCATTCAAAACGAGTTAAAATGTAAGTGTTAGCCAAATACTGAAAAAACTATATTAAAGTGAGATCTATATTATAATTCTATATATTGTGAAATAAAATATTTTTTGAGTATCTACATTGAAAGCGATGTTTAAAACTCGTAGTATGATTTAGAGACTTTTACCAGTGATTTATACCTTCTATTAAGCTTTTAAAACTTTAAAATATTTAAGGCTTAAATTTCTAGCTAATCATCACTTGCAGATAAAATAAACACATCCGCGTATAAATGTATGTTAGTAATATAGCAAAAAAAATTATAGCCTCGTGTAAATAATGTCGTGTAATTTCGACAAATAATCTTGACAAAATAAAATTCATATATAAAAAAATCAACACAAAACACAAATTAATGTTTCTCATTTCATGATTTTATTTTCAAAGGACCATCAACATATTATATTATTGCAAGGAACTACAAGTTCAAACCTCCAACATTCTGAACAAACCCAAAGATATAATTCAATTTCAATGGTACGGTGTTTCAGATTCAAACCGGTTCTATTTTCTTTGCTGGAAAGGGAAGAGGATTGTACTTTTTCAGGAGACCTGCAAGAGCAAAAGAAAGATATAATTAAAAATTGTAAAAGTTCTATTAATAAATTTTTATGTACACTTTAATAAGCTTAAGTTTACATGTAGTGATCATCGGTATAAGAAGTAGTAATCCTAAAACTGCTATTATGCATACTCTGAAAGAATGTAAATTTACATTTGCACATATTAGAATATTATTTCAAGTACATCATACAAATAAAATTGCAAATTTTTGCTTTAAATTATTACCCATGATCCGATGTCTTTTGGGTATCTTCAGTGGGGCATGGCTTGACGTCGTCCTCTTCCTCGCTGGAACTTTCCATCCTGTTCTTGTCGTCTTGATCTTTTGTTATAGTTTTGCTATTGTAAATCTTCTTTATGATGGATTCTAATTTGGTGTCAGGCCCGATGTCTAATCCAGTTGGGTAAGCATCATTTACAATTTCGATCATAATTGGAGAGTCGTCAAGTGTCAGTGGAAGTGAGCGTGAATTGATGTCAAAGTTTCTTGGGGGGAAATGAGGGAAACTTCTGAATGGCATAGGACTAAACCTCTTCTTAGACATTGGGTCAAATGGGCTGAAAGGATAATGTGTAATTTCTGTTGTCATTTCGAATGGATTAAAGGGAGCTTGTCTAGGTTTGGAGGAAAATGGAAAGTGGCTAATAGGACGCTGGTTCTCTATGGAATCCATGGTTGAAACATGGGTATAAGAATGGATCTTATTTCGTGGATTCAATGGAAATTTATTAATGGGGGTTGGACTATTTTTTGGATCGGAATAAAAATGTATATTCGGTTTAGTGTGCTTTTTGGAGTGAATGCGGAAAGGGTTAAATTTATCTTGTGATTCTTTTGGGAAATGACTTAGAAGTCCTAGGTTATTTTTAGATTCCATGGAAATTGGATGCAAAGGGCCGAGTTTACGTTTAAATTCCATGAAAAATGGGTAGGGATTATTTTTCGATTGGTCATGAAATGGATTAAAAGGTTTGGGATTGCTTTTAGACTCAACATGGAAGGAATTAAATTTATTTTTGGAGATAACAGGAAAATGATTGGAGGTTTCCTCGAAACCATGGTCAATGATACTTGGTCTTTTGAAATACTCTACTTCAAAAGAACGTAAAAGGTTTTCAAGGTTAGATTTAGGCAATTGTGGTGATTTCTCAAGTTCGATTTTGTGTTCATTTGCCAGCAAGTTGTCCTTAGGAATACTGGGGCTCATGTCGAGAGTTTCACGTTTGGCTCGTTCTTTTCCACCTGCGCTTCGTTGGTTTACCCACTGCTTTCGAGTAGTGCCATAAACGTATCAAGGAGAAAAACATCAATATTTTGCAAAACTTTGTTTGGTATAATTTTTTCTAATATCTTACGACTCCTGGAGTCCAAAACTTGGGTAGGTCAAAAGGCCCAGCTGAATAACCCCAAATTCGTGAAGTTATCAATGATAGAACCATTGTTACAAAGTAGAGCTTCATTTTATTTGGATTGGTTCGGATATTCTGTGTAATTAAATATGCAAGTAGAAAATATTTTAAAATTAAATTTTGTTAATGAAGTTTTAAAATACAAATTTATTCAATATTATAAAATAATTTGGAAAGTAACCTTCTGTCAAATATACAAATTTGCAACTGTCAAAAACAAAAGCCTATTGTGACCCATTAAGCTTGAATAACCGAGTTTGACGTAACTTTTCAATAAAATGAAACGAAGGTCAATGTATTTTTTCAAAGTTACGTTGAACAATGACTAATAAAAACTTAAACATAAAAAATGTGTCTATTGTTTTAGTTGTGTAACTCTCTTTGATACTTGCCGCGTTTTTAATAATTTTTATTAATGTCAGGCTTGATTTTACTTTGAAATAAATAATTATTAAACGTAGTATGAGTTAACTTGATTTATATAAAAAATATGTACTTGGAATCTACGTGCATACTTTTCCATACTAACCATAGATGAATATATATATATTTTTTTTTTTGTTGTTGATACGGTTAAAAACTTATTCATAACCGATTTATTACATGACTGAATGATTATGATATAGTGAATCACTAACCCAATTTGAAAAAGTAGGACCTGGGAGGGCAAGATAATTTAGATGCTTTTAATGTTTTTAAATAAATAGTTGGAAACAAAGACTAAGTCTTGATAAAGCTTATAGTTTACAATTAAAATAGTAGTAACATATCTGGAAACATCGAAAACAGGAAATTACATCGTATTTTTCCCACACTGAATAGAAAACTTGCATTTTCAATGGGTTTTTGAGACAGACATTTAATGTTGGAGCTGGTTCTTCTCAATTTTAAAACCCTTAAACCATGTATGCATGTATGTCAGTTTAGAATGAAATGCGTCAGCATTACGGCATGCAAAAATAGTACATACATAAAACAATCTTAACGAATATATATCAGAAGAATTAGATATGAAATTGGCGTTAACAATTTTTTGGTAAACTTGTAATTCAATGATATTTTTGTTATGCTAATGATAACTTGCAGAATGGAAGTTTTTCTTGCCATTAAAATAAAGACATGCAAAAAATGTGCTAATTTAAAGCTCAAACCTTTAATCAGGTTAATGTCGACAAACGTCCAAACATATTTGTTATACATACTCATTTATTTGTATTTAAAGCATTAAATTGACCTAAATATACAACGAAATATGTTTTAGTTAAATGCTCGAGTCATTAGACAATAATATTTACCACTGAGGTAACAGTATTTACCGATAATTAACTCATTGTTTTGCTGGTTGAACAGTTAAAATATTAGGTAAAATTGTTTTGAGTTTTCGTCGATTTCTGAAGGGTTCACTTACAATCCACAAACATTGAAACAAACCCAAAACCGCCTTACAATCATAACAAATAAATACTAAAATTGAGAGCAAAGAGCCTATTGCTGGAATGATAGAAAGAACACAAACACCAGTTTGCGTTTTTGTATCGGAACTTTGATCAGTTCGTTTTTTCGATAGCTGAAAGTTGGTCTCAGTTCTAAGCACCACAAACCATTTTAGGTATTTTTGCCACCAATTTATTATCCCGTTTTGAAACGAGTGCCGAATTCGTAACAAAATCTTTTTTGGAAAGTGGCCAACGAACGAATATCCAATCCAATTTTCAAGTATTATGTCCTTCCCAAGAAACACTGGCTTTCGTGACGCTTTCAATGTAGTATACAACCTAATAGCTTGAATTTCTTCCAAAATGATGGCACTTTTTAAGCAATTCATGTGTTTTTGTACAATGAACTCTGTACTTTCCTGGGTCCTTATTTTGCCCGACGCTGTTTTCCAAAACGGCAACATTTCAGAGTGATTCAAATAAAGCCGTGTTTTATTTGAGACTTTGTTTATAAGCTTGCTCATACGATTAAAGTCTGTAAGGAGAAACCGTAGTGATACTAGTTTCCAAAGTTCAGATACAATTGGGTAAGCTTCATGACCGTTCTCTTGCACGTATTCATATATAAGGTGAGCGTTTTCCTTGAAAGATGAATATGCTTTTTTGGACATCTTACTTTTCCGTGTAAATATCTTAAATCCATTGCTAACCAAACTGTCAAAAGAATCAAATGGTACTAATGGAGGTTCAAGTGTAAGGTTTGTGATGTTTTCGCCTTTATACATATTGCTTAAAACTAAATACACGGGTGGTATAACAAACAGTAGAACATAACGCTTTCCTGGTTTTTCAAAGGCGCTCGATGATTGTTCAATTAATACTGAGGACAGGGAAATAAATTCTGAGATCAGTGAAGTTCTTTTAAGTTCTCCGACTCTTTTTAATATCAGAGAAACAACAACACATGATACAAAAATTAAACTCCATGTTGCCAAGTCAAAAGCTAAAGCAAATTGACGCAATTGATAGAGCCAATGTTTTTGTACTTTGTGACAGCTCACAAATAGCATTCTTTTAGTGCCAAATGCTAAACCGTTGTCTTTAAACAATTGGCGATATTCTTCAGTGTTTCGGATAAATTTTGGATAAAGTGACTTTGGAACAAATATTGATTTGCTTGAACCGGGGCATTTGTATACATCCTCCAAAAGTAGAGACGTTTTGGGTCTTGTGTTCATAAAGGCATACCTCCATTTCTGCTGCTCATACCCAGTTATAAACCCAACCCAGTATGGATCATTAAGAACCGTGCCATCAGCACCGGATTCTGTGGGTATACCAAACCAAGCTTTGTGGTACATATTCGGCCAAGACCTTTCGTTTTTGGGATGTAAATATATATTCAGTTCGCAGTTTGACATTTTTCCAGACGGTTTAAACGTATTTCGATATGTCTGGTCTGAGTACGCTTCTGCTTTGGAAATTGGAAACTGATAAGTTGAGTTGCCCAAATGGAATGTGTCGGTTTCACTCAATGTTTCAATGTCTACGTTTTTAATCCAATGTAGCAACTTGTCAGCCCTATATGGCATCATTTCAATGGGATATATGTAGAACTCACGAGGAAAAGATGAAAATTGTAGTAGGATAACGGGCAAAAATATACGAACAAAATCAATATTTAGGTTGAGGAAATTTATTAAGTTGATCTCACAACTTGAAACTGAATTTAAAAAGGTAAGGTGATCTAGTAAGAGCTGGGGTTTAGAATCTGTAGAATACATGTGTAAAGTGTCAACTATACCTGACCAAACACAGGAGAAAAGACAGAAATAAACGACATTCGTCATTTTTTTTACAAAAGTATTCAACTCAACTTGTTTCACTTTGAATATCTAAAATCAGTTTTGTGGATAACAGACAACAATGGGCATACAAATTGTGATTCGTATAGGCCTTAACATATGTTTGTTTAACTAAAAGCTAAATTTCGTTTTAAATGATAATATTCAGATCAATGTCCAATTTAATGAATAGTTTAGTTTAAATTGTTGGGACATTATGACATCAAACGGAACGTCGTGTCAACTTTGAGATTATGTATTTAAAAATGTGTTCCTTACAATTTTTTAGTCAAGTGTTTCGAATATTCTGTTTTCGGTTAATATCGTAAATTTTGAATCAAAATCAAGAAAGTAGCCACCGATCTGGAATTAACAAAAGCAGGACACTACGTCGTGTTTTTTCCACTCTGAAAAAATGTTGGCTCCTTTGTTAAGTTTTCAAGAGAGAAAAATAATTTTTAATCTGGCAAACAGCTTTTTATTTTAATACCCTGCTTAAAATAAAATACGTGTGGAAGCTGATATGAAAATATTTTGAATTGAGCTAAAGCTGAATTGAGGTTAGCACACGTCAGCTCAAACGAAGAATAAAAATTCAAGCACACGTGTACATAATTCAGAACTGTTATCTGCTGACGTGCATGAACACGTTTGGATAAAATTGTATAGTATTATTTAGAGTAAAAAGCTACTGAGTCATATCTTACAACTATTTTACGTAAAGAACATTATGGAATGTTTTACAAGGTCAATGTCCAGGAGTACTTTAGACTAAAAGAGCAAACACAAATAAAATAATGCTATTTAAAACGGTACATATGGTTTGCCTACAGAAAAGGCACCGATGGTAACATCAAGAATTTCAACTAATATGCCGCGTACTAGTGATATGGACGATTTCAATACATTTTTATCATATAATTTCATGGGTAACTAAATTGAATATAATATTGACAGTACTCTCACAAGATCGTATTTCGACGTTTTTCCTTGTAATTGTATTTTATATATCTTTAAAATATGGACGTAGGTTTTCTTACGCCAGATAATTTACGCTTAGTTGAGAAAATTTGGTAAATTGATTTCACAACTTGAAAAGGAATTTAGAAAGTTAAGATGTTCAAGTGAAAGCTGGAGTTTGGAATTTGTGGAATAGATTTGTAAAGTGTCAACTTAACCTATTTGAACACAAATGAAAGCACAAAATCATTATGTCTAACTAATTGAATAGATTGCAAACTGTCACACTTAAAGAATAGCTTTCAGTACAAAATTATTATTTATCCAAACATGCTGATAAATGTGGTAATAAATTATTTATCGCATTGTTTAGCATTCTAAGAGGTTTTCTTGAAACATGTGTAAAACATTAATTAATCAATGTACATGTTTAAATATTTTATTACTCCAACTCCAACTTTTCTACTAGTTTAAACAAACCCTCAGCAGGTAAACTATTGATAAATATTTGCCTAAAACACTCGCAGGACCCAAAATAGGGAAAGATACGTTGATGAACACATATGCGCCAGAATTAATAATGATAATCGTGGTTATAACTCGCATACTGATGGATATTTTGTGCTTCTAAGTGATGTGGAAACTGTGCAGATATATACTTGGGCTCTTTCTTGTATTATAACATATTTACAATTCATAACTATATGAATTGATATTAATGTTCGGTTTGCGTTTAAATTTGCTTCAGACGTTTGTATTTTTTGATTGCTCCAATATCGGTTGCATCTTCTAAAAACCTTTTAAGAAACTACATGACACGATGCTTAGACATATAGTTATATTTCCATTTATGAGAAATGTTTTCTAATTAGACGTACAATAAACTATAGCCGTTAGACATTACATAAACAATTATTATATAAATAACTTCACTCTTTTAAAAGATTTGAAAATCTATTGTTAGAGTCAGGTTTCTTAAAACTTTACCAATCGTTATGTTGGCATTAAGTAAGTTCTCCATTACTAAAAAATATGCACTTTGGCCAAGAAATATATGCATTCCATCAGTGTCATCTGAAAAGGTCATTTCCATTATTCACCTATCTGAAATGCAATTAAATTTCAAGTCCCAGATTACCCAAATACATTTCAAGTCCCAGATTTTAAGCAAGCCAAATTTTATTGATTTTCAACGTCAATAAAATATATTCGTGTTGGAGTTAAACACTCCCTGTATTCCAACTAAGTTTGTAACTTGTTTATTTGTTAAATATGACGTGCAATTTTACTTTAATATTCGCGAAAAGTAAATCCCACTTCGTAAGCCTATTTTCCTCCAATTCCATTTGCCTGAATGTAGTCGCTCACTTGTATCCTTATCCAGTCCACATATTTTGACACTTTAGTGAATACAGTGGGAACATATGGATTGCCACATATTCTCGCTACAAAAATTTCAAATAGTATTCCAGCCGTAAAGATTAAGTCCCTCAAAATATCCGACTTGTCCGAAAATAATTTTATTTTTTATCTACTCACTTATTCCAAAACTGACAATCCCAGCCAGATACCATACATTATTCGTTTCGTTAAATCCAATAGCCGGACCTCCACTATCTCCACTACAACTCCCTTGTAGAGGTCCACCATACGCTCCCACGCAAAACATATGATCAGTTATATCAACATAGTGGAATTGGTTGAAACCCATACAAACTGGAAAATGAACAACCGGAAGTTCAATATAACGTAGGAAATTCTGCAACAGTTCGCCATAAGAAGCACTTCCCCATCCACTTAGTTTAACGTAGTCGGGTTGATCCCAATTGTATTCGGGAAGTGTTGCAGCTTCCACATATTTCGTATATTGAAACTCAGTTTTAAGAAAAAGGATGGCAATGTCATGATTATAAAATCTAGGATCATATCCGGGATAAATAGCAAGTTTGGTTGCGTACGTTCTCTGCTCCTTATCGTAGTCTCGATCTTTTAAGCTATAGTCGCCAGCTACAACTTCAATATCTTCAGCCTTGATGGTACTGTTGAGGTTTGGATAACCAGTCCATAAACAATGCGTCGCTGTTATAGCAATTTGAACGCCATATACTTCGACCAATGTAGCGCCACATGCGACAAAACGTTTGTCGTCATAGTGAAGTTGATATGGAACTTTTTCAGGTTGTACCCAAATTCCGCCAACGATTCTATCTTCTAATTTAGGCTTACGGTGAAATTTGGAACTTGAACCAGAATCCTTGAAACCATTAGAATTTGATTTATAGTGTTTTCTGTTTGAATTTGGATGATTTTGTGCTAATTTAGAGTATTTAAGATAGGGTTTCTGATGCTGGGTTGCATTATTTCTAAATAATTCTTTTGAAAAACTTGTATTAATAAAACTAAATTATTGTGCTTTTTTGTTGTAATTCTTAAATGTGTGTACTCACTCTCTCCTGGGGAGTTAGGTTCGTAAACTTTCGTCAATCGTCTACTGTCCACTAATATGAGGGAAAAGAGTATGCCACAAACGGTGATTATAAAACTTAGGTTAACCATTGCAGTGAATCGAATAATTATTTCTAGCAAATTTTCTCATATTTTAGTAACCGGCTTATTACTCTATTTAATAGTATTTTGTACTTAGTCCACATTGCGTTATGAATCCATTTGAAGGAAATTGGCACGTTACTCTTACTGCATTTCTTTGTAAATAAGTAATGTTTAGAAGAATAATAGCTTCTTAGTAATTTCTCTTGTTTGAATACGCTTATTGTCATTACATATTTCGCACTACTAGGATATATTTGAGTTGTGCAATAAACAATATGGGTGGACTAAACGTTGGTTTTACTTTATTTGGAAAGATAGAGAAATATTTTAAATGTAGGTCACGATTTTAACACACGTTTTTTGCTCTAAAGCAGCCTTTAATAAGTTTAAAAAATACTTTCATAACGTACAATAAGTGCAAATTGGTAATGACCAACACTCTTTGTTCTTGTACCTATCAATTTTCTGTCAATCGGGATTCTAAATCAATAGAAGGTTGATAAAACGGAGTAAATATAAACTTTTGGTTCAAACTCAAGCAAAGTATTAATCCATGGTCCAAAAATAATTTAAAATCGAGACTTTGAAGATTTTTAGAGATGAATTTCTGAAAATTTCTAGGTTCGTTCAGAGTAATAGTATGTGCTATTGATTAAAATTTATCTGGGAAATTACGACCAAACCTTTTTATCGTTTGTTTCGATTAAAAATAATACTTTACGTTAAATTTGGTGACAAAGATTTCAAAGTTTACAAACTAAGTATTTAACCTACGCTGAACCATGTTTCAGTTGACGTCTTTTGAAATTTAGCGATTAATATTCTTAAGGTTTATTAACCAAACACTTAACCCACGATGGCTGAACCATGTTTCGGTTCACGTCACGAGGAATTCCGAAAACTGTATAAAATAAATTCGAAAACTAAGGAAAATCGTTTTTCAGCTATTAAATAGCTTCCTGTCGTCTTAAAATTGTAATTGGCATTGCAATACTACCACGAAAACAAGTTTGACTATTTTGTCTCTTTCAATCAGACCGATTACTTAAAACATTGTGCTCCAAAGTTTAAACATTTAAAAAACCAAGAAAACCACTTAAACGAAAAAACCATGATTGGACTACTTGTAAAAAAGTTTTCCAAAAACGATAACGGTAATTTTTTCCAGGAACCCGTTCCATTAGCGAAACGGATCAAACCTTACATTAATCGTTTTTATTAATTACAAAACTGGTTGATAAAGAAAGTTCAGAAGTGTTACCGCTCTTTGTATCTTATTTTTTAATAGCGATCAATTGGATAGTCAAACATTTCCTTACTTGAATAAAATATTTTTAAAATGCAAAACTCAAATACAAAACTCAAATCATAAATTTACATTTTGCTTTATTATTTACAAGCCGCACAAGGGCATAGTTCTAAACTATTAGGGCAATCAAAAATAATGGGCTAGTGGCCTTTTTAGAAAATTAGTTAAAAATTTAGGTTTCCTTCGTTGAGTTTGACTGGTTAGTTGTGGGCAGTTGGCGGCTTCCGATCATCAAAAACTCAAAACTGACGGTCTCTTATATAAAAATGTACATACAAGGCAAAAAAATCAACAGCTAAATGACCATATATTCCCTATGTTTATATATTGGAAAATAATGACCCAGTAGAATGGCTTGAAATATCGGTACAAACTTAACGGTTGCTACAAGAACCAGCTGCCTCTTCAATCAGAAATCAAGCAATTTAAACCGGAAACAATAGTTCTTTGTATCTAATATCCATGGCTGTGATTTTGCATCCATCAAAGATCCAGCAAATTATTTTAAATTTTAAAACTGTTTGAACAAATGCAATGTACTTTGGTTTGCCCTATTCAATTAATTGTTTTAAGAAAACCATAATTAACTTAAACAATGCATTTGGGATATAATAATAAAATCCATCAAATTATTTCGAACTGATATACCGTTTGAACCAAGCGATAGCCCCCACCGAAATTGGTTTGCCTTATTCAAATAACTGTGTTTTAGAAAACGATCACTAACT
>JAQFZG010004544.1:0-11606 GCA_034695465.1 Entomobrya nicoleti
ATAATCTGGAACTAACATGATGAGAACCTTTGAAAGATTGACTGACGGTTTGAGGTCTTTGAAGTGCCTTAAAAGGATTGAATTGATAATTGATACATACATACATAAGTTATGGTGTTGATTTATAGTACGTGGCATGTCTTTTAAATTTCCATTTGAGCTACGGACAAAGTAGAATTTATGCGATAATCAATCAATATGTAATACGCAAGTATTACTTTACATATTAAAAACCCATCATCTATTTACTTGTTTTACAGATCGTGAAGACCAGTCCATCCTCTGTACTGGAGAATCTGGAGCTGGTAAAACGGAAAATACCAAAAAAGTGATTCAGTATTTGGCTTACGTTGCCGCGAGTAAACCAAGAGGTTCAGGAACTCACCATTCCAGCACGGTTTGTGTAAAACAACAATCGATTAAATTTTTGATGATTCTTAGAATAGTTTTTACCAAATACGTTTGCGTTATTTTAAATATGATGTACACAGCGAGCATTGACTTAACGAAAACGAAATGTATATTTTGTAGAATTTAAATTCAGTCATTTGTAGATAAAAAGCCTTATCCTTTTCATTACTTGTCCTTTCGTCTCGAAATTTTCTTGCTACGAGTTTACTTATTTTTACGTAACATTGTACATATGCATCGCTAGGTTAGTGTAGTGATAGATGAAAAAATTAAATGCGTAGATGTAGTCAATGTAGAGAAATTTACTGCAAGAAAAGTACACTAATTGTTCTTAAGTAGCAGCATGACCGTATTTTAACATGATTTTAAAAAGTTTTGATCTTCAAACATGCTCTTTTAACTTACAAATAGAAATACAAATTAATGAGTGGTAAAACAATACCATTTCACATGTAAAATAGTTGATTAATTCTTTACTCAAAAAACATTTTGCTAATTATACTGTACAACTGATTTATTTGTAAACTAATGAGTTTGAAAAATGACTGAAATCAATGCATTATTCAAGTCATGAACTACTATTCAATTCAATTATCAGTAACAAGAAAAATTACAGTAAGTTACCTTTTTCTCTTTTATTGGGAGCAGTATCATCTTTCGAAGCTGTCGTTTTACAATTTACAGTTAAAGCGCAAAGATGAAAGATGGAGACAAAGAAGATAAACGTACATGATTTCGAAATCAAATTAGTAAGTCAAGTGTTTGTAACGATGAGATCTCCAGAAATTATTGGTATAGAGTAGCAGAATGTATATAGTATCAAAACAATGCTATACTTTCTGCAAGCAGTTTACTTCAATCATATTTGCGTTAAAACAACTGATTATGAAGCTAGAGAGTGTGCTGATTTAATTTTGTTTTTGAGATCAAAGTTATATAACCAAATATGCATGCTCATTATTTTCTACATTAATTTCTTATGTTGTCTATTTATTTATTATTTTTACCCGATTCAAAACCATTGTGATTGGTGATCCCATCGTGTATTATTGCCTACGATTACCAAACCCCCTGAAAACTACTGCCGATGCTGCTATTACTACTACTGCTACAACTGGAAATATAAATGCACTAAACATCAATGCACACAAAAATGCTTTGAGTAACTATTTTTTGGTTGACTGCTGGTTTTCGGTAAAATTGATTTTGATTTCACTCGGTAGGCTGCCGTGCCCGTATTCAACATTGTAAGTTTATACACTTATAAAAATAACTAGAGTTGATTCACGTGCCGTAGAATTTGTAGTTTTTCTTTATCAATTAATTGCTTATTTGTTGTTTGTTTGTAGTGCTAAACTTGCTTGCTTATTTCAATTAAATAATTAATTGTAACAACTTAACCTTTCTGTCTTTTGATTTCGCCTCATATTGGTATAATATTTCACTCTGGGTGTGGTGTGTGGTAAAGGGAAAATGTACATTGTATATATTTTTTTACTTTTCTATTGTGATTTTAAAATAATTAATGAAAATTTGAAGAAAATGTGGAGGAATTTGCTTTAATATCATGGCATCTTTATAAAACATTGCCAATCTGTGCTTCTTTTTCATATCTTTAAATCTCATTTTTATCCTTGTGTAAAATAATATTATTATATGATAATAGGTATGTATGAAGATCATTCATTCATAACCGTGCCAAGTCAAATGACACTTTTCAACTGGCAAGTTGATACCAGTGTAAAGGAGTTCTCGTTGCTGATTGCGTTGTAAATCATTGTTGCTTTGATGGTTGTGTCACATGTCCAAATAAATAGTTTAAGTTTTATTAGGTTTATGTGCAAAATTCGAAATGATTAATAGTTCTTTTGTCCGCATTCAGATTTAAATTTTACGACTACTGAAACACATTACATGTATACATTGTATTTTGTGTATAGGCTTCGTTGTGTCTGTCCAATTATATTTTTAAAGATCTGTGTCTGCGCAAGCATGTAATAATTTGTGTTAAGTGTTTGCTGTGTTTGTGTATTTACGCCACGATGATATCAACTAGTCAAAAACTGGAAGATGAAGTATGCTAATTTTTTGTTCGCTGGCCTATTTACAGGGAGAATTGGAGCAGCAACTTCTTCAAGCGAATCCAATTTTGGAAGCGTTTGGAAATGCAAAGACTGTCAAGAATGACAATTCCAGTCGTTTCGTAAGTTGATACTTACAATATTTTTTTGTTATTCAATGTATTTGATTTATTTTGACGAGAGAAAATCATAAATTGGGAAAAGAAAGAAATTAAGTTATCCTTAAATGTGTGTATGATTTTATCTATATAAAATATGCACTGTATGTAACTTGAAAATAAAAAGTGTAATAACAATAAAATTAAAATGAAAGAAATTTAATATATTTTCCACTTGGTTTTTATTGTTACAGGGCAAATTTATACGAATCAATTTTGACACATCTGGTTATATTGCCGGAGCAAATATTGAGACATACCTACTTGAAAAATCTAGGGCAATACGTCAAGCAAAGGACGAAAGGAGCTTCCACATATTTTATCAACTTCTTGCTGGTGCCACTGACGCTCAACGAAGTATGTTAAATGATGATGATAATGAAAATAAGCATTTCCGAAAAGCTTGGATCTTTAATTGCTAATCCTAATTTTTATTTGAATTTTCAGAGGAGTATGTACTGGAAAATGCTTCTAATTATACATTCCTCACTCACGGTGGTCTTCCTGTACCGGGTGTCGATGACATTGCAGAATTTCAAAGCACTGTTGGCTCCATGTGTATCATGGGCATGTCTCCAGAAGACTTTGGTGCCATTTTCAAAGTAGTATCCGCAGTACTCCATTTTGGTAGTATGCAATTTAAACAAGAAAGAAATTCGGACCAAGCCGCGTTGCCTGATAATACAGTGGCGCAAAAGGTTGCACATCTTCTTGGCCTGAGTGTAACTGATATGACAAGAGCCTTCCTAAAGCCTAGGATCAAGGTTGGACGGGATCATGTGACAAAAGCTCAAACTAAGGAACAAGTGGAATTCGCAGTTGAAGCAATTTCAAAGGCCACATATGAACGAATGTTTAGATGGTTGGTGAACCGAATTAATAGAAGTCTCGATAGGACCAAGAGACAAGGAGCGTCTTTCATAGGAATCCTCGATATTGCGGGATTTGAAATTTTTGACGTAAATACAGAGCAGTTCTAAAATAACCTTTTGTGTCATCACTCAAAATTGAATGCTAGTTTCCAAATGTATACGTAATATTAATTATGCATTTTCTCTTGCAGCTCAATAGTTTCGAGCAGTTATGCATCAATTACACAAACGAGAAGCTCCAGCAATTGTTTAATCATACTATGTTCATCTTGGAACAAGAAGAATACCAAAAAGAAGGCATAGACTGGAAGTTTATTGATTTTGGCCTAGATCTTCAACCAACGATTGATTTAATTGAAAAGCCTATGGGAATACTAGCGTTGCTTGATGAGGAATGTTGGTTCCCTAAAGCCACAGATAAATCATTTACAGAGAAACTGTTGTCAGCCCATTCCCAGCATCCCAAATTTTTAAAGACGGACTTCAGAGGTCAAGCAGATTTTGCCGTTGTCCATTACGCTGGAAAGGTTGACTACTCAGCAAACCAATGGTTGATGAAGAATATGGACCCTCTGAATGAGAACGTTGTTCAGCTACTCCAAGCTGGATCTGATCCATTTGTCACCCTTATCTGGAAGGACGGTGAGAGTAATACTTTAAATGAAAATTAAAATGCTTGTAAAGACTTTATTTTAATGAACATTTAAATTGTATTTTCAGCTGAAATTGTGGGAATGGCTCAACAGGCAATGTCTGACACCCAGTTTGGAGCTAGAACAAGAAAGGGTATGTTCCGTACAGTATCACAGTTGTACAAGGAACAACTCGCTAAACTTATGGTGACTTTAAGGAACACTAACCCCAACTTTGTCCGTTGTATCATTCCAAATCATGAAAAGAGGTAAGTATTACTGCAATTACTTCTAAAAGTAATATGATGGGATTGTCTATTAAATAAGTTTGTTTTTAAAACTTTTAGATCGGGTAAAATTGACCCACCCCTGGTATTAGATCAGCTAAGGTGTAACGGTGTCCTGGAAGGTATTAGAATATGTAGGCAAGGCTTCCCTAACCGAATCCCATTCCAAGAATTCCGTCAGCGATACGAACTTCTTACACCAAATGTCATTCCAAAGGGTTTCATGGACGGAAAGAAGGCCTGCGAAAGAATGGTTAGTTGTATATATTTTGTTTGGCGAATTTTTTGTAAGTGATTTTAAGTACAACATTTACAATTTGTTTTATTTTATTTTATAGATTCAAGCTCTTGAATTGGACAAGAACTTATTCAGGATAGGACAATCTAAAATCTTTTTCCGTGCAGGAGTACTTGCTCATCTTGAAGAAGAACGTGACTTCAAGATCACCGACTTAATTGTTAACTTCCAAGCATTCTGTCGCGGTTCATTAGCCAGGCGAATGTACACTCGTCGTGTCCAACAACTGAACGCTATTAGAATCATTCAAAGAAATTGCGCGGCATACTTGAAGCTGAGAAACTGGCAATGGTGGCGTCTGTATACTAAGGTTAAACCCCTTCTTGAGGTAACCAAAAATGATGAGAAGCTTACCCAAAAAGAATCTGAACTCAAGCAAATTCAGGAAAAGCTTGTACAACATGCGGAAGTGACCCAAGAAATGCAGCAAAAATTGCAACAGGCCATCGAAGAAAAATCAGTTCTTGCGGAGCAACTACAAGCAGAAACAGAGCTTTGCGCGGAGGCGGAAGAGATGAGAGCAAGATTAGCTTTAAAAAAGCAAGAGCTTGAAGAAATTCTTCATGACATGGAAGCTCGCGTTGAAGAGGAGGAAGAACGAGTTGTTGCGCTGAATAATGAGAAGAAAAAGTTGCAATTGAATATCCAAGATTTAGAGGAACAATTGGAAGAGGAGGAAGCTGCACGACAAAAACTACAGCTGGAGAAAGTTCAATGTGACGGCAAAATTAAGAAACTTGAAGAGGAAATGGTTGTAGCAGAAGACACCAATCAGAAATTGGTGAAAGAAAAGAAATCTCTTGAAGAGAAAAATAATGATCTTAGTCAAGCCCTTGCTGAAGAAGAAGAAAAATCAAAGCACTTGGCCAAGCTGAAAACAAAGCATGAAGCATCGATCGGTGATCTTGAAGAACGGCTCAAGAAGGAGCAACAAGTCCGACAAGATAACGAACGTACAAGAAGAAAAATAGAGTCTGAACTTCAAGACGTCAGAGAACAAATTAACGAAAAACGGGGTCAAGTCGATGAACTTCAATTAAGTTTGGCGAAAAAGGATGAGGAAATTACTAATTTACTGACGAAAATAGACGAAGAGTCCGCCAACAAATCTGTAGCACAGAAAAACTTGCGGGAACTTGAATCCCAACTAGCTGAACTTCAAGAAGACCTTGAAGCAGAGAAAGGAGCTAGGAATAAGGCTGAGAAAATTAAAAGAGATTTAAATGAGGAGTTGGAAGCTCTGAAAAATGAGTTGCTAGATAGTTTGGATACTACAGCTGCTCAGCAAGAACTTCGCACGAAGCGCGAGCAAGAACTTGCTGCGCTCAAGAAGAGCCTTGAGGACGAAACTGTGTCCCATGAACACATGGCGCAGGAACTCAGACATAAGCATGTACAAGAAGTTCAAGAGCTGATGGAACAGTTTGAGAATTTGAAAAAGTCTCGCGCTTCACTGGAAAAATCGAAATCCGGTTTGGAAGCTGAAAACGCAGACTTAGCCAACGAATTGAAATCACTCCAAGGTGCCAAAACAGAAAACGAAAGGAAGAGAAAAATGCAGGAAGGTCTTATTCAGGAACTTCAAATGAAGCTGGCAGAAAGCGAGCGCTCTAAGAATGAACTGAGTGACAGACTAGGAAAAGTATTAGCCGAGTTGGATAATGTTTCCACTCAACTCGAAGAAGCTGATACCAAAGCTTCACAAGCCACGAAAAATTCCACCGTTATGGAAAATCAGTTAGCGGAAACTCAAATTTCCCTTGAAGAAGAGACCCGCCAAAAACTTTCACTGTCAGCAAGATTAAAGCAGTTAGAGTCTGAAAAAGAACAGCTCTTGGAGTCACTGGAGGAAGAAGAAGAGTTCAAGAAGAACATGGAAAAGACACTTGCTGCCCTGAATCTAACCGTGGCTGACCTGAAGAAGAAAGCAGAAGAGGATGCGGCAGACATTGCAGTCCTTGAAAATAACCAGAAAAAAGTATTGAAAGACATTGAACTACTTCGAACACAGAATGAGGAATTGACAGCCAACTGTGAAAAGTTGGAAAAGTCCAGGAAGAAACTTCAGCAAGAATTGGAAGATGCAAGCATAGACCTAGAAATACAGAGGAGTAAAGTAATTGAGCTGGAGAAGAAGCAACGAAATTTTGACAAGATACTGGCTGAAGAGAAAATGATCAGTGAACGATTTAATCAAGAGAAGGATGCCGCGGAACGTGAAGCAAGAGAAAAGGAAACAAAGCTTCTTTCTCTGAATCGCGAACTGGAGGAGAAGGATATTATCGTTGAAGAGTTGGAAAGAGGCAAGCGTCAACTACAAAATGAGCTTGACGAGCTGGTTAATTCCCAGGGTACTGCTGACAAAAATGTACATGAGCTAGAAAAACAAAAGCGCTCACTGGACTCCCAGTTAGCTGAGCAGAAGACACAAATTGAGGAGCTCGAAGATGAGCTCCAGCTAACGGAAGACGCAAAACTTCGTTTAGAAGTAAATATGCAAGCACTCAAAACACAATTTGAGCGTGACCTTCAGGCCAAGGAGGAAGCTGCAGAGGAAAAGCGCAAAGGTCTTATTAAAAATTTGCGAGATACAGAGGCGGAGTTGGAGGATGAGAGAAAGAACAGAACGGCGGCAGTAAATGCACGAAAGAAATTGGAAAGTGAGTACAACGAACTTATGAACCAAATGGAGGCTAACAACAAGATGAAAGACGATGCTTTGAAACAGTTGAAGAAAATCCAAGGCCAAATCAAGGATTATCAGAGAGATGCTGAAGAATCTAGGCTATCTCGTGATGAAGCTGTAGCAATGGCTAAGGAAGCTGAGAAGAAACTGAAAAATATGGAAGCAGAATTATTACAGCTTCAAGAGGAGCTGGCTAGCTCTGAACGTGCTCGTCGGGCTGCCGAATCCGAAAGAGATGAATATGCAGAGGAAGTCAGTAATGGAGCCAACAGGGGTACCATTTTAACTGATGACAAGCGCCGTCTTGAAGCCAGAATCCAGTCTCTTGAGGAAGAACTTGAGGAGGAACAATCGAATAGCGAAATGCAGTCTGAGAGGGCTCGCAAGGCGACACTGCTGAATGAAACACTCAGCTCGGAACTCCAAGTAGAGAGATCAACAAATCAAAAACTTGAAAACAGTCGTGCCCTTTTAGAAAGACAAAACAAGGAACTTAAGGTAAAACTGACAGAGCTGGAAACAACTCAGAAGTTGAAATCTAGGGCTACCATTGCTAGTCTGGAAAATAAACTTGTTCAACTGGAGGAACAATTAGAGTTGGAGTCTAAGGAAAGACTTGCCCAGCAAAAGGCTGTTCGAAGACAAGAAAAGAAGATCAAAGAACTAGTACTTCAATTGGAAGATGAAAGAAGAAACGCTGACAATTCCAAGGAGCAAGTTGAGAAAGTTAACGCTCGTGTGAAGGCTCTTAAGAGACAACTTGACGAGGCAGAAGAAGAAATTTCTAAGGAGAAAGGACTGAAGAGAAAGTTACAGAGAGATTTGGAGGATGCCAATGAGATGAATGATGGTTTGACCAGAGAAATTGGAAGCTTGAAAAATAAAATCAGGTATGTAGATGTGCTTGTTTCTTTTCAAATTTCATGACATGACCTCATTTCTAAATTTACAACATGTACATTGTGATATGACTGAACAATGTTTACTTAATTTGAATTACAATGCTTTCTTGATAAAGATGTGGGAAATCGCTTAGGTTGGTCTCATTTTGAACTTCCAAGTAGACAATAGAAAAGACTTTGTTGATAGCGTTCTTTTTGCACTTTTAAACCTATTGTGATCTAAGTAATTAATTTGCCATTTAATTTCTTTTTACAAAACAGACGAGGAACAGGTGTAGGACTTAACTTAACAGCTGGCCGGTTATCGAAGCGAGGCTCACTACCCACTGGTGGTGCTGATGATTCAATGGCTTCCCAAGAGGATTCTTTTGATGGCGAAGATGAGAAATCGTGAGTTAACAGCTCGCAAATATAGTGACAAATGCCACGTTAAAATGTTTTGAAAAAAAAATACACAATAAATACAAGAATTAAGTAAAATTTACTGTTATTATCATTAAAAAATAATGTAAAAGTGTATTATACACAAACATACAATCGAAATATTCCAATAAGTAACAATAATTGCTGACAGATACAGGACATTTAATCTTTTTCATTTATTATCCCTCCTGTTATCGTAATATTTTCTTTATTCTATTACGAACACATTACAGTAAGCATAAAAGAGGAGGAACGAACATGAGCATAAAATGTAAATGATAATACAAAACCCAAATATTATGTATAAATCTTACATTTAATGCTACAATAGTTACTATTGTATTACCTTACTTAAATACTTAAAACGGTTACACATGAATAAAAAAATAATGCATAAATACATATATCATGATTGTTATGTTTGATTGATGAGAATGGTGAGATTCTGATTGTTGTATAATCTTTAAGAAAAAAAAATTGCATAATATTTCTAATTAAAAGCATGATTATAATATGTATAATCCAATAAAAATTGTAACATGATGATAATGTAACAAAAAAATACAAATTTAATACCTTTAGATATGATCGTCTTTGTAATTGTAACTCTACGAAAAAATCTATGTAATCTTAAATTGTTATTAAAAGCATTAACCATGCATTATTCTGGTTTATATGAGCCAACAAAAATATATTATTTTTCGTTTTGTACTTTTATTTCCTCATTTGCATGCTTGAAGATTTGGTGACAATGACATGACATGATATTAACATACAGTGGTTTACAAAATGAAAATCAAATCGTGGTTTGAAACAAGATATTTAGATGTGGCACTTTTTAAACTTTATTTAAACCATTTAACATTTTAATGAACGAACTTAAGTCGTTTTATTAAGCAGTTTTCTTTGCGACCACATATAGCAGCTCATATTTCCCCTCAAGAGGAAGGCCATCACTCCCCACAGCATTCCATTGATTTTTAATCATGTCAGCATAGTCTTCTTTCATTTCCTTCAACTGACTTTCAGTCAAATTTCTTACATATGGGTTCAATGACATGTAAAATTCTGTGGTAAAAAAGGAATAATTATGTATTACATAGCTCATATATTTTTCTTGAATTCTTTCCTCATGATATCATAGCTCTATCATTGAAAAAACTTGCCAGTTAAGAAATCCACGGTAGCATATTTCCAAGCTTGGTTGTGAATTTCGATTTTCTCAATTTCAAATCCAGTTTGACGAAGGGCGTCTCTAAAGCATGCTTCTACATTAAGCTTTTTCTCAACCCATTCAGGAACATATTTTTCATATCCCTGTTATGGATATTCATAAAAACAAAAATGAATATCAGTATGTTCAGCATGCATATGTGTTTTAAGATTGGTATTTTCTTTTCATTTACCTTCATAATATCTCTCCATTTTTCTCGTGATCCAATGTCGACTAGGGCTTGAAAGATCCTAGACTGACCCACAACAGTGAAGCCAAGCATACCTCCAGGTTTGAGAATTTCATGGAATCTTTGTAATGCTTTTCTGATAGAAACCAAAAGAAGTATATAAAAATGGCAGCATAATCAGTGTATTATGTCACACCTTATTTAAGTTTATATGTAAACATGTCGTTAGCATGAATGACGTATGACTGACTAACCTGAAATCCTTCACGAAATGCAAGACGTAAATAGAAAATATCTTGTCAAACTTATTTTCTTCAAAAGGAAAGTTGCCTAATATATCACCCACTGCATACTGAATACTTCGATGGGTGTACTCCTTCTTGGCGAATTCTATCATTTTGTCAGAAATGTCAACTGAGCACAATTTCGATCCAGTTTTCTCAACACTCGGCAGAATGAAATTGTAGCCAGTGCTTCCAGCACCACAGCCATAGTCAAGAATGGTTTCATTGTTGGTCCATTCCATTTCTTCAACCAATTTTGGGGTAAATTGAGCCGCATCTCTTGCAGCAGCCGACTTGTGTTTTTCATAGCGTTCTGGGTCATACATTTTGGCGAATTAATTTCAAAACTCTTTGAAAAGAAATTGGGAATAGCGAACGCCAAGGAACCTGTGGGCTGAATGAAGGATAGAATTCAAACTTTTATTTAACAAATTTGCTGACAGCAATGTTTTCTCTTGTGACATATACATATTACTTCACCTTGTTATTTTCCAGTGGTTATCTTTGATGAGATGTAAATCGCGAAACGCCCACAACTCTCGTTGACATACATAAATACTTGAGATTTGGAGATGTACCTCACCTCACTTTTTATCTGACTCTGGAAAAGCTTTAACTTAAGTCATGGTTGCATAACATGCAGCTTGCAATCAAACACAGCAATAGCCATAGCCTAACATACCAACCAACTTTTTACATTTCAAGGTCAACTAAACAGAGTACTACTCTATTCTATTCATTCGATGACACAGTACAGATGTATTCAAAACTCTCATCAAACTAATGTTAAGTGGTCTTGCTATATATTCAATTAAAATCATATTGTATTCCTCGACTCAGGTTAAATATAATATAAGATGCAATAGAAACGCTGATGCTTCAGTATTTGACATTCGACCTTTAGATCTATAATGGCCAATGGCAATTGGGAATAGCTAACAACGGCAATAGCGACAACAAGCGATCAGGTTGTTCTGGAGGTATGGGGTGATTTGAGAAAGGACTAGTTTCATGTTCCATTTCCAGTTTTCTTTGTATTTAGTAGTTATTTGTTTTATTTAAAATTCGAAAGCTTCTCATTTTAAAACTTCATTCAAGCTAATTCATTCATTCATATTCACAATTCACACATCCAACACAGTTTTTATCATTCATAACCGGTCATTGCT
>JAQFZG010004545.1:0-11606 GCA_034695465.1 Entomobrya nicoleti
TTGTAAGACATTGAAAAATTATTATGCGCTCATTTGATTAAAAACAAATAAATCTCTTGGATTACACCCGTGCCCTAAGACAATGTCTTCCTTATTCTCCTCCCTCATGGTTCATGCTTCACTTTTTCAAACGACAACGAGAAAAGAAAATGCAATTCTTTCTGCATACAAACTTGCTGCTATTCTTTTTCAAGGAAATGTGATCACATCAAAATGATTGCGCCTGCTGTGTTGTTTGAGTAGGGCATTGAGAAAAATCGAAACAACGAAGTAGGGATTTTGATAATGGCGATGTTGATCATGACGATCTTAGGATCAAGCAAGAAAACGAGGGAACAAAGGCAACTTCTTTTTTTTCCTTGTCGAAGTCGAGCGATGTGATGTAAATATAAATTGGCAGGGAGAGAAATAAATAAGATCCTGTGTGTGTAGTCATCAGTTTTTTTTCTATCATGAAAAGAAGAAAAAAACGAAGACGACGACCTATTTTAGCCAATATTTCATGCAGTAAAGCTTTACTCTCTTATTTTTCTTGTGTAATGATGCACAAGGCTTTAGTCGTCTATATACCTAAACAACTTGCTAAAGATATAAAGTTCTTGCTGCCTATTTCTCTTTTATAGATGCATTCTACAAATCCTATATCTTCCCTGTTTTTTCTTCATGTTCGCTTTCCTTCTTCTTTCTCTCTCTCTCTGCCTTCGTATTTTTGTTGTCTGATGCGACTACATCGAATGTGAAAGGAATCACTTTCATCCTTCTTTTCCTTCATCTCTACTTGCTGTTGTTATGGTGGAAAAAACTTCTCATGGAGTGTGCATTAACATTGCTACCACATATACTACTACGACTACCAGCACAAAATTTAGAAAAAACCCAGAGAGAAAAACCGGACAGTCAAAATAATAAAAAAACGCAAAGAGTCAGTGTACTCTCAGTTTCCGCAAAGAAACATCTAGTTGAGCATGGGGACATGGAATCCACCAAACCGAGCATTCACTAAAGTCACAAGCAAAAAAAAAGAAAATGGTTCTGTAATGTTCTTCATAGCTTTGTGTGTTTTGCGTGAAGGAGTAGTAGCATCCACAAAAAAAGATAAATGGCAAGGGACACTACAGTAAATACGTAAGTGGGTGAGTAGTGGTTGTTGGTTTGGTGAGTACTAAGTAAAGCAAGAAAACACTGCTACCGCCGTCACCAACATAACAGCAACAGCACAAAAAAGACGGACTCTTCATTGCAATTGTGTGCGTATTTTTTAAGCTAGCTTTAGTCCGTATTTGTCTTACTCACTATTACACAAAAGAAGTCTCTGAGAGTTGTCTCAAACCCTTTGGAGCACAAGGAGAAGCAGCAGGAGTCACTGAACAGAATACATTTATTGTCCATCCGTTCACTAACAACACAACTATACTTATACACTAGACATTGCTTCTCATTATTACACATCTATCCATCCGCTGAACAACTCCCACATTACATGTTTCCTTTTTTTCTCTCTCTATTCCCCACATATATGAAACGTGTATCAACACAAAAACTACTTTAATTCGCATAGTAGCATGGTTGTGGCGGTGGGGGCAAGAAAACATGTCATCATGATGATAATCATCATCATGCTCGTTGCGTCACGCTAAACGACCAATATAAAGGTTATACTCTGCATTATTCCAGCAAACAAGCATTTGCTTACTTTTGCAAGCCAAAAAATGAGCGTGAACTTATCAGTATAGAAAGCAATGATGATGATGAGCATGGCAATAAGAACAAGGCTGAAAAAAGACATACCACATACTCTTTACTTGCAGTCGTTTTATGCAATTTTTTATAGTTGTCTTTTCCCCTTCGCTTTCACCCTTTCTCCTAATACACTTGCTCTTCATTTTTTTCCTAGAAAAAAGGCAGTAGCAGAGATGAATACTAGTTGAAGTATGGAACTATAAAAGCCAGAGGCAGAACGACGGCAAAGTGGGAGAGAGAAAAAATATAGCCATACATACATAAAAAATTATAATCTATATAAAATGTAATAATGTGCAAAATGAATATATGTAAATACTTGAGGGAAAAAAGAAAATGGCTTAAACTTTTTTCCATGTCCTTTGTTCTAGAGAGTTGCCTTCTTATTCATGGCTTGAGTCGTGTCTTCATGAAGAAAAGAAACTGACAGAAAATATATAATGATAGCTTGATATATAATATATACTAGACTGTAATGTTTGAATGATATATGGTATATGGTATGTTTATAGGTTTATATGTGCATCCACAATGTATGTATGTCATGATGACGATGATGATCATGGCCGTGTCGTGTGTGGTGTAGTTGTAGTACTATCAAGACGACAACGACTGTTGTTTTGTTGCAGGGGCAGTAGGAGCAAAGAAAACACACTGGGGAAAAGAACTAGAAGACTAGGATGCTCTTATTATCCTTTATACAAATCCTCCGACCAACGACCTACATGTACATATTACTATTATAAGTAGAAAAAGGAGGAAGAAAAGAGATTCGAATGCAAAAAAGTGCTTTGGCCTCGTTTTTCCTTGTTAGGTGGTGATGAAGATGTTGATTGTGTACAAAAAAAGGAGAAAGTAAAATAAAAATAAACAAAAAGAAAACAGAACAGCAAAACGTTGGAAGAGGATGAGAAAAAAAGAATGCTGTCTTGGTTTCCAACAGTGGCAATGCATATCCCTGTATGCCTAACAGCTTTTTTTACTTATAAAAATGGGGAAAAAGGACACTTGACTTTTTAGAAGAGGGTGGGCACCAACAAAGAATATCATTATCATACTAGCCTACATCTCTCGCTGCTATATGTACTAGATACGGATATACTATTGAGATATTTTTGGCTGGAAAACGTATACTTTTCTGTCGTGGTTGGAAGTAATCCTGTTCATCTGCGAGGAACGCAGCAGGATAGAAATGAAGAATAAAGAGTTTCTTTGCCAAAATTGAACCGTCGTCCAAAAATGGGGGAATTCGTGGAAAAAAGAATGAGAGGGCAAGGAAGAGAGACAAATGTTATGGTTAATAGAGCCCAGACTCGTTTTAAATTACAAACAAGCTCAAAAGGAGAAAAAAACAAAAATTACAATTACTATTATTTGTTTTGTGGCTATTTCAGTATGTCAGACTGGAACAAAAATATAAGGGCACACGGCACAAAAAATTATTCATGTCACGTGGTAATGATGCCATTTTTATGGACTGATTATTACTATCTCATAATCGTGTTTATTATCATTAGCATCGTGGTAATCGACACACTTTAACAAAGTGAAATAAGTTGAATACAGAAAAACAAAAGTTTTTTTTGTTGCTGTTCTGTGTGCACTCTTCTATTCTCTTACTATCCCCATTACCATTACCAATGATATAACCAACCACCCACTCCTTTTTTCCCGTTGGTGAACAAGTTCTACTTTTGAAAATGTCCAAATGTTTTACTTTACTTTTCAATTTAACTCATTCTCTTTGTTCCTCCTCTAAATATGGTAAATACACATACAAACAGGGACAGAAGTTATGCCGTTTATTACTCCACTCTGTGCCATTTGCACACGGTGAAACTGCTAGCAAGAGAGTATTGAAAATTGAAAGATAAAAGTTGTCCTAGGAATAAACATGGCTTAGTGCTAAAAAAATACTGTATAAAAAGAATAAGAGAAAAGTAACAATAATAATATTTAATAGCATTGATACTACTAGTTCTTCTCCGAATTTTGTTTTCTTCTTCTTGTGTACCAACATAGTTTACAAACAGTGTAAAAAAAACTGTGTCGATGTTGACTAGTGTGATGATGAAAATAGGGATAGTATCACGAACAAGATTGCCTCCTTATATTATTTACTGGCTTATAGAAAACAATTTCTCGGCGTGGAAAAAAATGTATATGAAATGTGAAAAGAGCTGGAACATAGGCAAAACTGTGTTCTAAAATAAAATGTAAAAAATGTGATAGTATAACTGTAACATGTACATATATTATGGATACATATACAATGTGTTCTTAAGTATAAGTTTTTTCAGTGGCCCCTCGCTTCCCTTACATGACGATAGAAAGAGAGAATGAGTTGCCTTGTATCACGTCGTTTCAGCCAGTTTCATCCCATCATATTATCCATGTTATTATTGTTATGGCGCATAAAAAAGGCTCCACAAAAATAAAGTCACTTTCAGCCAAAACTTTTTTTTCAGACAGCCTGGAGGAGGCTTTAAAAGCTAAAGATATTACGAGATACATATATACATACATACAATGGTCTATTACACAAAACATATAATGCATCATATTTTTTTCTCTTATTTTTGTGAGTTGCGTGCCTCTGCTTGTCGTTTTTTTTCTTCTATTTTGCACATTTTGCCACTACTACCATACCAAGCCAACATGAAGAGTAAAAAGGGAAAAAATAAAACTGAAAAAAAATCTAACAGCCATGCAACTGTTTTTGAGTCAGTCATCAAATCCAGCGACAAGAAAACAAGGAAGGCATACACACAAGCCTTTTTTTTCTCCTGCTGCTTAATAGTATAATATGTATAGTAAAAACAAGAAGAGACAGAGAGAGAGAGAGGACACAGTGGCAGAAAACACTACAGCTACAACAATGACTACTTCTAATACTTATTGTCCTTTTATGTCAGTATCTACGAGTTTTCTTATGACTACTTGGGATACTATTAGCACTGTACTTTTTCCGCATCGGCATGACACTAGCTACCTATACCAAGTGATGTAAAAGAAAAGATGCTGGTATACAAAAAAAGTCTTCTCTAGTCGAACATTATGACTTTGTGTGTAACAAAACGATGCATTGACAGTGTGCTCTTCTGTTACTATAATGCCACTACACTCTCTTCTATAAAAAATGTGAACAAAGTTTATTTTGTTTCTATTTACCTCCTTTTCAGGAAGAGTAACATGTTATAATACATACACATGTATGTATACGCTAAGTATAGCGAAAATAACTGAAAGTACAATTACCGTAAAACTGGTAGAAGATTGCTGCTTTTATTCCTAAAAGGAGTTAAAATTATTGCTGAGTGCGTTTTCTCTGCCAGCAAACAAGAACTTTTGAGAGAATAGAAAAAAAGAGGAATGAGATGAGCGAGAAAAAAAAACCTGATCGAAAAACGCAAAAGATAAAATTGTTATAGAGACTGATCGAAAGTGATAGAAAAAAAGAGGAGAAAAGGATATAGTAAAGTCATATGAAAATGCAAGCTGTTTTTTTTTTCGGTGATGGGAGCTGAAGCTTTACTCTTCCATCCTTTCTCGGAATGTTCATGTAAAATGAATGTGATTAAAATTTGACGGTGGTGTGTGTGGTGGTGGTTGGCTACTGCTGGTTGGGATGAGGAGAGAATCCAGAGGAACTAAACATTATTTTACTTTTTACTGGTTTTATGGGCCCATTTTATGAGAATGCAATAGAGGTAATAACACAAAAAAAGGAAAAGGTGCCGTTGGTTGGTCGAAAGAGATGGTGGCTAATCGCAGGTGGTAAACATAATTTTTTTCTACATGTATGTATAGCTTTTTTATGGAATAAGGTAAAAAAACTTAAAAGGTATTTTCCATCGTTCAGAAATAAAATGGTGTTTAAATGCGATAAAAAAACATAAGGGAAAATGCCTCCGTATTTTTTCGTAGAAAAAGTAGGTGAAAATAAAGCATGAAGGTATAATAAAAGGCGTTAGATTTTCAGATGGTTTTTGACAGGTTATAAAATTAGATTTAATTCATATGAAACGATAATCACCTTATATTCTTCTAGGGACTGAACAAGAAGAAGTGAAGTAACAGAAGGAGACGTACAACATACGAAAAAGTAATAAAACCAAGACAGTTCCTATAATCAAATGATTATTTATTCAGCGATAAATTTATTTTCCTTACAATTTTTTTTTATTTTCATACCAGGAAGGCACATGTCACATTCGATTCAAAGTTTAGTTTTCAAAAGGAAAGTTGAAAACAAGGGTAAAAAAAACTAAATAAATAATTCGTCTTGTTTTTTTCTTCCTTTCCTTCAAATCTGCCATGTCGTTTTTTTGCAAAAAAAAATAATAACATGTTTCTGTAGCGAATTGATAAATATAGTGTGTAGTAATCCATATTTTCGTTGAAAACTCATAAACAGACAAAAATGTCACAAAATAAAAATGGCTCTTTTCATTTATTCATTCATTCATTTTTTTTTCTATCCGCATCCAAACGTAAATGGGAGACGTACGGTATGGAGTTTTTTTTTCTTCTTCCTTTTTTTGGTATGGCATGGTAATCAAAGCAAAGAAATAGGACATCAGTCTTGTGAAAGTGTTCCCTGGCTGACAGTTGCCCATTTATTTCTGTCAAATCTACCTTCTCCAAATCTTTTGTAATGAGTCCCGATGGAAAGATCTGCTGTGCTGATGGTAAAGACAGCCTCACAACTACCATGCTACCAGATCTTTTCTGTTTGTTTACTCAATAAAGCAGAGTATGAGCATGCGGGTGTGTGTGTGTTTGCAAAACTATTATTAGAGAAGGGATAGAAAGAAGAAATATTATTATTATTAGCAAAAGCAGTAGTAGAAGCATAAGGAGTTTTTTTCCAGCAGCACGGAATCACCACCACCACCGACGCCAGCCACCCATCCGTACAGCAGAAAGCTGAGATGGTGAGCTCACGCTCACTCACTGCTTCTCTCTCTCTCAAAACTTTTTCGTCAACTTTCTCTACTTCTTCGAGACTCAAGTTTTTTTCTTCGATGAGTTGTACACGGAGAATTTTAGACGGAATGGCGACGACGAACGACGACGATGATGATGATAATGCCATCACGATACTTGATTATTAGTTTCTGTACAAAATATAGTTAATATATCTATAACGGTAAATAATTCATAGAAAAAAGCCAAGACATGGGAAGAAGGAGGAGGAGAAGGGAAAAGACGAGATATACATAATCTCCTTTCCCTTGTCGACGACAACACACTACAACAAGAGTGTAGTGAACAAGTTGAAATTAATTCTCCTCTACCTACATAATAATAATAATATCACTAATGCATGGTGATATTCCAATGCATCCCACCACCACCATCACATTCTAGTCTTCTTTTGTTTTTTGTCCTTAAGCTATTTTTGGCTTTGGGTTGACTACAGGAGAAAAAATACAAGTTTTCAGCCTGGCTGGTTGGTGATGATGATGATGGTGTGGTGGTGGTAGGGATTGAATGAATGGATAATGAAAATAGTAACTTGAGATTGAAACTTTTTCTCTCTCTCTCTTCAGTTGATTATTATTGGTAGTGGGGTATACACAAACACAAGTGAATGTAATACAATGCACTCTCAGTCATAGTTATGTATAGCCTGTTTGTGTTGGGATACTGAAAATGAATGAATGAATGCAACGTAATATTTTTAACCCTTCTTTCTCAACAAAAGAACTTGATCTGATTTTCTTCTTTGTGAATGTCTCTGTGTATGTATGTATCTCTCTCTCTCTCAGCCCTCAACTCTCAATAATCACTCAGCTGGAATTGAAAACAGTATCAAGAGAGAATTCTCCCCTCTGTCTTTCTTTTACACTTACTTTTAATATCACCCTGCTTTTGCCTTTGATACAAGTAGTAATGCTAAAGTAAACATGGCTCTTTTAATTGTCCTTTTTCCTTAAGTCCATTGCATCAAATTTCTTTCTGTTGAAATAACCAAGCAAAGTAGTTTGAATACCTACCTATCTATTTATGCTCTCTCCTGGTACACCATCATCACTATTTCTTCTTCTTTTTCATTTCTACGGTAGAGCAACAACAGTTTTAGTAGTGTAATCAATTTCTCAGAACTTCCATCTTACAAGATAGAGAGAAAGAGGGAAAATAGTACCGAGAAAACAAGTTTTAAGTGGAAGCCCAAGACGAACAAGAAGAAAAGGAAAGGCTGCAAAGAGAAATGACTAGATATAGAGAGATTTAACAAACATTTCTTTAGAAAAAAGTATTAGTCCCTTTCTTTCTCTCTTCTTTGCTTCTTAACAAATACAATCAAAGTATGCAAATGCAACGACAGCAAGTAAGAAGCCAAATTGTTAGAGAAGGATAATATGCGAGAGAGTGTATGTACCAAAGAAATTTTTTGTTCCAAGCATCTCTCTCTCTCTCTTTATCGCCAACTTTAACCTTACATGTTTCTCTCTCCACAGTGAAGAAATAATGTAAACAGATGAAAGTATTGAGACATGGAAGGTAAGGCATGTAAAGTAATTTATATACATATTAAGAATACTTACATTGAATTGCTTTTCCCAATGTTTTTTCAATGAATTACTTCACTTGCTTCTACTTTTCTTCAACGTGGGTGGCTTGGCTGTATGCATTAGACGTAAGCATGCTTACACAGTACACACACTTTGTATAAAAAGCAAAAAAAATTACTGATCACATACTTTCCTCCACGTACAGTGTCTTGACTTGAGCTATGAGCTTTGCGAGAGTACATGTACATTTTATATTACACTACTTACGCATACAGACATGATCAGAGTCAACAACAAAAAAAAGTAATACCCTTACCCATGTGCTTATGTACAATGGAGTAAATCACGGCATATATATTTCCCTTTGCTTTACTTGAGCTCTGTTTGAGCTGCTTGTGAAGAATAAAAAATCGAGTAAACAATGCACCCTCTTTTAAAGATATGCTGCTTTTTTATGTACACACACAAATATCCCCATCAGCTAAAGAACAAAATGGAAGTAAAGTAAAATATACTTTTTTGCAAAAAAAGAAAGCATGTAAGTGAAAGCATATAAAACAAGCAAACATACATAAAATGCACAGACACACAGAAGAAAAAAGAACTTCATGCACCATTCGATACATTTGTTTTGCTCAAAGTAAAGTATTTTTATTTTCGTCTCTTCTTCTGTTTTGTGCTGTCCTCGTCCTCCGCCATCCTTTTTCCTCCACTTTCTCTCTCTTATCCAACTTAAATCCTCGTTTCACTTCTTACTCTCGTCTACGTCTTCAAACGTCCTTATTTTTTTCTCTTGTTTTGCTCCTATTATTATTGTCGTTTTCTGTCTTCCCTTTTAGAATACTATTTTATATATACTACTATACATGCTGTCGAGGTTGCATGCAGTCCCTTTTATTTCTTTTCCTTCCTTCGTCTTCTCCTTCAGTAGTCATCCATTTTCATGAGCCCTTATCTATCTTCTTTCTCCTTTCTTCTCCATCTCTTTTTGAACTGTTTAGTGAACAAGCTAGTAGGAAAATGTAAGCAGGGGAAAAAGGTCTTTACATTTTGCTCTGCTCGTTTCCCTATTCTTATTCTGATCACACCAGAGACAGAACGAGCAAGCAGACAACGTCAACAACGCCTCTGTTTTTTCTCTCTCCCATTTCTCCTCCACTTTTGATATTGAAGTTTATACCAACATATTTGCGTAACTACTAACTACCATATAAAAAAGAGCCGGTTTTGCTTGTGTATCTACTCACTCAATCACCACGCCAAATTTTTTTTTATAGTTCCATTGTCTCTATACCAAGAAGCAATACAAGTATATTTTTTACCATTTATATCTAAAAGACACAACAACCAAAACGATGTACACACAACAGACAAACAGCTGGCATACTTTTACTCAATCACGTTACTCTCTCTCTCTATCAGCTTCTGTATCTGAATCCGATGCTGATTACTATTCCTTTTTTTAAACCAAAGGTTTCCTTCTTCAAGTTCTGAAAAAAAACTTAAGTGCATTCTTCGAACATTATTATGTTGTATGTATCCGTACACTGTTTTGCCAGCTTATATGTATGTGTGTAAATATATGTTCCTCTGTTTTGTTTTTTTCCGCCACTAGTCTGATTTTTTTCGTCAGATTACACTCTACAAGAAACGAGCATGTCGACAAAGACTGGAATTGAGCTGATATCACGATCAATAAGACCAAGAAAACTAGTACTTTCGCGTCTTGTATTCCCAAGGAAATTACTGGAATGAATATCTTTTAAACTTGTCGGAGATTTATCATCATCGACATCATCATCATCACATATTGCCTTGCTATGCTGTGTGTGGGACAATCGATTGAATAAAAAAAATATACATTCGTTGTACTGTCCCACTTGAATTTATTTGCCAAAATTCCACTGTGGCAGTACAAATAAAGCCTGTTACGCCATAGTCAAATTACGTTTTATCTTCTCTCGTTTTTTTCCTTGAGATCTGTTGTAAATGTGGTCGTAAACAAGTCGATGCACGACGCAGTGTTCCAAAAGATTGTTCAATACGCAAGAAAAGAGATCAGTCCCTATCAAGTCCGTCAATAGAGCAGTGTGCGTGATGTGATGAAGACCAGACAACAGCCAGCACCAGACGACGTCTCCCTTTTTGCAGTCGAGTCATCACAGAACTTTTTTTTCTTCTTTTCGGAACAGGATGTTTTTTCTCAGATGCTACGAAAATAAAAGAGTCTGCACAGACAGCAGACGGGAAATGGCAGTATTTTCTTTCAATTTTGAGTTGCATCACTAATCCACCTATTCTTACCCATTTTATCTTGCAAATTCGTTTGAAAACATTTCAGACAGATTTCAAGAGTAAAGATAAGAATATTTATAAGAAGGAGAAGAAAAAGAGAGGAACGTTCAGATAGTTTGTTTCCCTATCCTGAAACTTGTAGATAATGAGAAATTTGCATAATGTTATTGCAGTGGAAGAAAAAAAAGTTCGTTTACCTTTTAAAACCTCAACACACAGACGAAAAACAAGGCTGTCTGAGAGATGAGCTTGCCATTGACAGTTTTTTTTATAAATGTAGAATATTGCAGTTCAGCTTTTCATCAGAGAGGATAGATGATTTATCAACAGGGAATGAGATACGATATGATATGCAAAAGATGAAACGTTTTTAAAGATTAAACTACTAGTTGATATTTAACGAAAACGGATAGGAAGACGAGGTTAAGTCTAGAACGCCATATTTTCAGTCTAGTAGACATTTTTTTCTCATAAACCAGTATCATGATCATGTCATACTGGATTTCTTTTAATTTCCATTATCTAAAGTTTCAGCTATGTAAAGTCAACCAAGAGTAAAAAAAGGAAATAGAGTTTTACCCCAAAAAAATCGTTTCAGTTTTCAAGTACATGTACATTTCTGAAAGATTAAAGGCAGGTTCTCGTAAAGTTCTACAGACAAACTATAATGCATTTACGTAACTGTAATATGAGCACTATATATATCATATCAAGGTCATTTTTTACTTACAGTCATTTGTGATTACATTATATTTTCTTGAGACTCTAACCTTGAAATCATACAACTCTCAATAATTGTACTAGACTTCAACGAAAATAAAATATTTATTTTCGCACACACACAGCAGAGTACCTATATTATTTATGTATTTATGCAATAAGCTATCATCATTTTTATTGAAATAAAATATCTCATTTTGAAAACTGGAAATCTCTACTTCAACAAAAACGATTGGATATCACTTCAATAATGTTACCATAATAATTTGATAATGTTACCAAAGTAAATTGAACGAAATTGTATTGATTAGAATTTTTAGATTGGTTTTC
>JAQFZG010004546.1:0-11605 GCA_034695465.1 Entomobrya nicoleti
GGAATCGGGAGTAAGTTGATCATTGGAAGATACTGTTCGACTGTCGTTATTAACATATTAGCATTATTAAAATGCAAAGCTAAGCTAGAATATTGTAATGAAGAAAATTTTGACAAAGGTAGCCAAGGTTGTTTAAAATTGTAGTATATAAATTGAAGTAAACAAAGTTAAGGTAAATAATGTTGTTCTGGTGATTGTTTAGTTATCCGGTTTAATGCATGAAAGTTTATCATGAGCTTGTGCCAAACTTATGCATAACCATGGTCATTTTGTTATGTTCTCCGCTGCAACGCATAATAAATTATTCACAAAATGAAATATATAATAGTCAAAACATTGTAAACTTTTATTCCAAATATTATGATATATTATTTTCTAAATGTGATTTGTTTTATAACGGGTTGTTTAAATATGCAATAATGGCGAACTTATAGCCATATATTTCGACAAAACTCAATATAAATTTTACTTTTTGAAACTATCAAACCTGCTATGTACAGAATAAAGCCTTTTTTCACTGATTTATTTAAAAGTTTCTGATCTTAAAAATTATTGTTATTTTGCCCTAACGTTACCTATTTATAGCTGCGTTTGGATGAAGATTTAATTAAATAGCTGTAACCTAAATCATCAAATGAGACATTACACTGTAAATATTTCAGCTACAATATTAGATTTTGCACTAAATCCCTTGTTTAATAAATGTTTCAAAATCATTAAAAAATCATTTAACTTACTGGCTCAAATATACACAAAGCTACTTCAATACGATATGATTAATATCATACATAAACAAATATGATACACTTTGAAAGCATTTTAAAATATATTGATATTCTCATTTTTCTTAAAGCGACAGAAATTGCGCATCGAAGAATTCGATCAAAAAAAAGTTGACACCCAAATAATTTTAAAACGCTCCTACCATTTCACATATTCATAACGTTGATCCAATATTGTGGATTTTGTTTAAATCACCCTTTTATTTTGGGAACAGTCTGAGTCTTTTCAGGAATTTAGAAACAGATTATTTCATGGTTGAATAGTTTCTTGTCCAACATTTCACACCTTGTAGAACAGTATAGCCACTTACAATTTGAGCATTTATGAGTAGCGTTTTCTTCACCACAAAACCTAAACATTTCGTTCACTTTCTTCAAATGCAATATGCATCTAGGCTCATTAATACGAATTCCATTGATACCTCTCGTTTCACAATACCACATGTATGGGTTAATTACGGCAAATCTGCATCCAACTTGAACTCTGTTCATACCGTATTTATTCTGGGAACGGTCAAGATAAACTCGAGTTGTGTCACCATTGTCATCCTCAGCTATTATCTCAATGTCAGCATAGTACAGGTTTGGTTCGTCAATAACAGTTAGGTCCAAGATTCTATTCTCATAAATTTTATCTTTCGTTGGGTTCATTTCTTGTAATGTAATCGACTTCAATTGAGACATTTTCTTTGCCCTGGGTTGTTGAAGGTTTACGGGAAACGTTTTCTCTTTTAATGGGACACGATGTTTTAATAATTCAATGACTTTTCTGAGTCGTTCTCTGTGTTGCAGAATGAGACCTTGCCTTACAGGGCTTCGAATATAATGCTTTTGTTCAAGGATATCTGTCGTTTCTGCATGCTGGCCCACTACAGTCTCAGCATTTGAATTGCTTCGAAATTTATGGTTTTTGTCAATTTCTGTAAAAAATCTTTTAAGCATCAACTGGGTGAAAGATACTCCATATGGTTGATAACAAGGAAGCTGGTCCTTTTCCGCATTTTTGCCATACTCATATTGTTTTCGAAACTTTTTAATCTTTTTGCTCATTTTCCATGAGGGATCGTGTTCATGTTCGTGATTCATGTAATAGTCCACGTGAGCATACGCAATATCATAGTAGGCTTCAGGCACGAGTCTATGATCTCGTGGTGCACTACACAGGAACGTTTTAAATGCACCAACAATTTCACAAAGTTTCATTTTCTTGCTATCAAATAGTATATCAGCCTTTATGTACAATAGGTCTACTTTCTCTGGAAATTTCTCCAATGCTTCGTTTACATATTGTAATGCATCGTCAAATAAACTTCGTCTTTTCAAACAGTCAATTAAAATACAGTAATAACCATAGTTATCAGGATATCGGCGAAGACCTTCTTTCAAAATTCCAAGTGCGTACAAATCCTCATCTGAACCTAAGGATCTCCGTAAGTTACCACTAACGTAGCAAAGACGGATCTTCATTTCGTCTTCGCCAATCTTCTCACACGTTTCATTGAATAGTTTCGCAACAATTGACCTAAATTTGTCCTTATTTGCGATAAAGCTAACGACATCATAGTCCTGTAGCAAAAGTTCGTAATATAAATTCACTAGTTTTATCTTGTAACTTTTGGAAAAAACCTTTTGGATCGAGAGTAACTCGTTCAGCTTGAAAATAATCTCCACAGTTTCAATCACTTGGGAGGCGGTTTGTGAACCGGATATTGATTTTAATCTAACAGCTGACATAACATCTTTACTAATCTGTTGAAGTTCTCCACCAAAATCACCACTTGTTCTAATTTGAGCCCTTTGCGGGTCCACGTCGTCTTCCATACGAAAATATCTTTGCTTCATTGTCATCCCCTTAAATCCAACATTTTGCTCTCCTTCGAATGTGGTCACACTGGTTTCCATTTTGGATCTCTTCGATGTAGTCAGGACTAGCTTTTGATTAAAATCCTCATCTGACATTTCAAGATACTTAGAACTTCCCATTTGTCTTGCTATATTTAGCATAGTCCTTGCCATCTCTGGTTCCAATTGAGAGAGATAATAGTCCACTAGGCATTCTGCTGAAGTTGAACTCTTACAAATTATACCTTGTTTCCAACACATCTCCGCCATTTTCTCACTTCTTGGCTCGCTATCGTCAATATTTAAGTTGCATAAAATACGTCCTAAACTTGTAGCGGCTCCTCCTAAACCATGCCGCATGGCTCTTGCATACCAAAAGGCTGCCTGAACTAAGTTTTTCTTGACGCACACTCCATCTTCATAGCATTTCCCAATTTTATTTTCAGCTGCAGCAACAAATTTATTATACCCTAACGGCGTTAGTTTAAAACGCCCGAGCTGCTTTGCATCCATTCCAGCACACCGTTTCAACAATTTGAAACCTTTTCCTACATCCTGCTTCACACCATGTCCATCAAGATAGCAACTACCAAGCTTGTAGCATCCTTCAGCATCTCCTTGCTTATCTGCTAGAGTGTAGTAATTTACTGCCTTTTTGTAGTTTTGCGCAACTTCCCATCCATGATAAAATTGGTCACCTAAGAAAGCAGAAAACTTGCTTTGTACTTTAATGACACTTTGCATCGTAAAACTAGATCCAGCTTCGATTTCCAGTTGGTGCACTTGCTCGTTTAAACTGACAGGAAGATGATCATGGTTTAATCTTGCATTAAACTTTTGCTTGTCGTTAAGGATTTTGCAGGAATCCAAATCTTGCCTTATCTGTTTTTGCAAGGGGGATATAGCTAAAGCCATTTCATAATAGCGAATTGCCTCAGGTATACTATTTTTCTTTCGATGGCATTCAGCTTTAAGATAGTGAGCATTCCATGAATATTCATTAAGTTTCAGCGCATGCTCAACGTCAAGAATGGCTTGGTCAGTGGACTTTCCATTCCAACCGTGTTCATCTTTTATGCTTAGGTAACAAGCAGCCCGTTTTTCATAAACCTCTGCAAGTTTGGTCGGAAATAAACCTGGTATAGTAAGTGCTTCCGAATATTGTTTCAATGCGCGTTTAAACTCTTTCTTTTTTAAAAGTTGTTCAGCGCTTTCCACCAGAACTTTCATCTGATCATTAGCTTCCAATGATAAGCTAACGCTGGATTCCTCTATTAGCTTATTAATTTCAAATTTGGCAACTTCCAACATTTGTAAGCTTTCTTGGATCATTTTCACTTTTTCATAGAATTCTTTTTGTGTAATCGTTTTGCTCTTATGATGAGCTAGATCGTTTCGTAACACTTTTAACTGGCGGACAGCTTGGTTGTGTATTTTGTACTTCTTCCCATCCCCAAAATTTAGAAGTACAAGTGACATCAGGGATATATCCCAATCCTCTGTGGTGCAGCTTTCAAGTAATATTTTCTTTTGTACTGGTATGGCTATCTGGAACATGTGTTTGCAATGTTGACTGAGGAAATTTTGAATATAGTTTTCTTCATCTTTCCATTCTTCCCCACTTTCAACCTTCCATCGCTTTTTGAATATTTGGCGAAGATAGTGGGTGGATCTGATAACCATATTGTCCAATTTGTGGAAGTACTCTTCTTCTGAACAGGGATTCATCATACAAGGACTGTTGGAATTGTAAAATTATAGACTCATTAAAACCGTCCCAAATAATAAGTAAGACATAAGAATGTTTTGATATTTGTTTTAAAGATTGACTGCTAACTTAAATAGTGTTTAATGTCCGTCACGAGTAATATTTACTTTTTATTCAACCACAAAAAGGTTGTTATTAAAGTATACTTTTCATTTGTCTCACCTTTTATTTGGTTTAAGTGTAATATTGGATAATTTGAAGCCGCTTTTGCTGGTACTGATGAAGTAAAAAGGTTTCCAAAATAAAAATAAGCGAATTCTCAAAAAGCATTTCAGCTGGGTTTTTTAAGTCGGGAAAACGATGAAGCAATGTTTTCCTATGTATACATATAAAAGTAAATGCAAACGTAATTATCTGATTTGTAAACTACTTACTATGTATTTTTCCGGGAACCTCTTGGATAGGAAGGTATACTTCGCGCAATCTTGTATTTCATAGATACATGCAAATTACCTATGTCATGTTTTTATATTCGCTGCTATGTAAAATTTATTACATTGAAATGTTACGTGTAAACATAATCAGTCCACAAATAAGCTTGTAACACACTCATATTAACATTAAGTTAGCAGTCATTTTGCACATGTATTGCGAAAATATGTGTGGATGGCTTTAGGTTATCTCAAATTGTTCTTTATCATACTTGAGATGACTACGATTTGTATATTATGTAAGATTTTTTTCTTTTATATACATTTAGGATTCACGATATTATGTATTATTGGAAGGCGCGCAATACATCTGGAGTGGAGACTGCATGTGTTGTACTTGGCATGTACTTTCCTGGGTTAGGCTTTATTGCTAAAAATCAGTTAATGCATCTAACTAATTGTTATTTATACGATGTACTGATGTCATTTCATGTCTTTAAAAAATAAAATAAAAGTATATAAAATAGCTTTTTGAGAGATAAAAACACACACAGCGAAAGATTTAGCAAGCCAACTACATATGTTAACCTTTTGCACTTGGTGTGAAATAGTATTAAGATAATAAATTGATTTTGTATTGCAAATCTGATTTATTTTTCAGTCAACCTAGCTTAAAGTATGTTTTTTGCTGTTTAATGAAATGATAGCATTTTTATTATTTTACACTTTCATTGGGTCGAGTATTCGTAAAGTTTGTCTGGCTGTATGAACTTACGACTAGTAAATGCTCAGAGTGTAAGTGGCTGTATTGCTCAGTGTTGTACTGACTTGATATTTGGCTTTAATTCACATTTTTAATACATCCATTGCATTGTGAAAATTCACAAGACAACAAAACGTGTTTACATGTCATATCACAAACTTCAGATATCCGCTACGTTTGAAATGTAAGGCAAGTTTTCTTATGATATATTTTGCTGAGAAGACAGGCATGCAAGTTTCATATAGAAATGTGTGGACAATGTTGTCATCATAATGTGCACGTCCGGTATATCTACATTTTGGCTACACCAATAACCATAACATCTCCAGTATATATCTGCTTTACACTTTTCACGTTTCCAGCCCAGTCAGTTTTTTAACTGCATTGAAAAACAACACATAAGAACTATAAACTCAAATCATAAACGAGATATTCGTGATTTGTAGACTTTCATCGAATTTTAATTTTAATAGAGAAAAACGTTTTTATCTGCCCGATAGCTGCGGTTTTAATATTTTTTTGTAAATAAGTCTACTAACATTTTATTGTTTGCCTTTTTATGCAATATTTTTTGCAGTTTTCATGTTTTCTCGTCACGTTTTCTCAAAATGAATAATTGGTTCATCAGATTGAATGCTCCAACAAGATGTTGATTTCATCGCAAATCTCAAACATGCATAGATATACAATTCCACAAAAATGGAAGCTCAACTTTGTATCAATTTTTTAGAGAATAAAAAGAGGTGTGTAACTTACTTGCATGGAATAAGGAAAAAATAAAGGTAAACTTAAGTAGTGTGAGATGAGTATATAGTTAAGGAGATGTCTCAGTTAAATGGCAGTTTGTTGAAATCCTAATTTGTTCTCAGTAAAAACACTGCGTGAATTCATAATGTCTCATACTAATGTATTGTACTGCTATTGAAGGAAATATATTACATAAGAGAGAATGTGAAATTAGAAAGAGCGGATGTGCGGCTTATCTTAAATAAGGGAAATTTTACTAAAAATTTAGTTGAGGCACTCACATTTGTGAGTTATTTCGTTTTCATAGAGAAAAATCAAACTATTCATTTCATTTCTTAAATTATGTGCCCGGCATTCGAATGTACAACTTATACAAACAAGGACATTTATTTCCTTATAATTAATATTATTGGAAACCAAATATCATAGTAAAAACAAGACCAGTACAAATGGCCCTTTCTTTATGATAAAGCAACAACAAAACGTATTGGTTTATCTATTTCGTTGCTCGATGCATACTATCTATCACACTTGACTTGTAAAAGAAAAGATTTGGTCGCAATACAATTTCCTCAGCCCTGGTTTCCTTGTATGAACATTTTGTATGCTTTCAGTTTTGTACAGTATATATTATTTTCCATTTGTATTGCACATATCCAAGAAATCGTTTTATTATACACGCATTGAGGAAATTCTTTTTTTGTACCTAATCCACAATTCATATTCATTTCGTTAAGAATATTTGTAAATATACACACATGTATATCAATTGTGTATTCACATGCGCATAAGTGTAATTAGCTGTAGATTACCAAGTTGCATGTTTAACTTTGTGTAAAGTCTGAATACTAAATAATAAATCAAAACCACTACTATGCAATGTGTTAAAACAAGACAAAAATATATTGCATAACATTAGGTTTCAAAGGCATTGCGTGTATTCTTATCAAACCTATTCATTCATTTCAGATGTGAACAGAAGCACAATCGAACAAAAGAAACAAATAACCTTTGAATAGTCATATGTAAACTGATGTGTGACGACAGGCTACAGCAGCTGAAACGTATTTCTAAATATTAATCAGGACTGACTACCTTTACTGTTTCGGTTCCGATACTAATATCGGATATTTTCCCGATCAAATCCGATCCAATCCGATATGAGTATCGGATCGGGGGCGCACCCAACCGGATCGGATATCGGGGAAATGCATCGGAATTGGAAATTATTTAACATCGGATCTGATATTCCGATATCTTTGAAAACACTAAAATCACAAAAGTAGGGCACTTTAGATAGTGCAAACTAATTTTCAAACATAATTAAGTTTTAAATACGTCAAGTTGTGTCAATTATGCCATATTTTCATAGCTAATTTGATTTTCTCTTAAGTTTGGCAACACTTCTGAGCCCCCCTAATATTTTTTACACGTAAACCGTAACTTTACTGCTTAAAAACTAATATCGGAAATTTTCCGATCCGATCCAATCAAATCCGATATTTTCCGATATATCGGAAAACTAAAAAATGAACATCTGTATCGGAGATCGGAAACACAGATCCTGATCGGAATCGGATCGGCATCGGAATTTCCCCATCGGATCGGAACGAAACACTAACTACCTTATTGGTTACGCAAGCATTTTACAAGCTACTGTGGCTTATAGATTTTATACGCATATATCAATCATTCATTCATTCTGATGAAACTGCTACGAGAAATTATACTGGGAAATGCAGCTACAAGTAAATTAATTCTGTGGTAAAGTGTTATTTGGTCCCTACCCAATAACAAATGTTGCGAACAAAAGCGTCTTTTAGTTCACAAGGGTTTAGTGTTACGATTACAGCTCGTAATCGTAACAGCGTACGTACGTACAGCTCGGAAAACGTTAGTTTAGACAAAGTTTTGTATCCATACTTACATGCTCAAGGTTGCCGGTTTGTCCGGCAAGTTGTTTTAGTTACATTGAATTACCAAATGGGTATGTATAAAAAGAGAGTAGTATTTGCAAGTCAAATCGCTTGAGCCAAAAAACTTTGAAATTATGAAAGATTTCATGGTTTTTGAACCTTCGCCGAGCTTTAATTTAAGAAGGGAAGAAAATCCTGAGTCAAAAATTTATTTTTTAAATAATTTATATCGATATTTTAAACCATTGTTTTAATTACATTAGCCAGATAATCGAACGATCCATATTATTTAAATTCATATTGTAATCTAGAAGTTAGAATTTCCATTACAATTTTATTTTGTTTCTTTTCTACTGTCGATCACAAAGAATGCATTATTAGCACGTACAGCAGCATATTTAGAGGTTAATTTCATAACACGTATATGGAAAAAATCGTTTTTCTTTTATCTAATATTTCTTTGCATTAGTTTCATTATAATGGAAAAATATTTAAACGCTTGTACATAAATGTACTTAACTGTATATTTGTGAGGTACAATGCTAAACATGATGCAAAATCTGAATACCCATGGTTATACATTGTGTTAAAATGACTAGAAGTATACTGCACACTACAAAGTTTTAAATGCATTGAGAGTATTTTACCATACCCTTCCCTTTAGATATGAATTGAACCAAGAAAGGATAATTGCTTCACATTAGTCATGTCATTTGATGTTGGACGAAAAGTAGTAGCAGCTGAACTATACTTGAAGACATAACTGAGGACGGACTGTCAGCATTTAGGTTATGTAAGCTTTTTATAAGCTTCTAGAAATTGGACTGTGTATATACATAATATACATTCATTTCTACGGATGAACTGTTGAGACTATTCTTGTTTTAGATGGTTAAGATTTTATTTAACTATTTCTGTAGCAAAATAATATTTTCGAGTTATTTGTCGTCTAGTACACGGTTTTCATTGCAAAACTTTATTCCGCATACCAAAGAGTACCGCATATTACAAATTACAATCTTCAGCAGAAATACAAAACTAATAAGTTGGCAGTGAATGTTGTAAAATATCAGGTAAATGTTTTTTTATTAGCAAAGGCATATGTGCCAAATTTACATTCCCCGCCCCTGCATGAATACCTGTAAGAGCTTAATTATAGCTGTTATGTAATCTTGTAGTTTTTATTTGATAAACGTTTCAGGTAGACAAAACCGCCAACTAAATTAATTGGTTTATAACTTTGAACAATCATCCAGGGTAAGAAAAACCACCATTCGCAATAAGATACATATTTACACACACACGATTATATACCTAATATTTTCTATCATAAGCGGACATATCGGGGATTCTTATATTATAAGTCCATTATATTATAGTTTCAAACTTAAAATTTCAGTATGTTAAAAGTCTTTTACAAGTTAATATATAAAATAGCAAGTTACCCTCTGCATGTATAAAATAAATCGTTGGTTTTAAAGTGAAAGTATTTAATATTTTCTTACAAACGTTTTTAAATCTATAATTATATTTCAATTTTATATTTTCAATAGTTTGTTCAATATGAGTCCCTCTTCGGACGAAGAGTACTTCCACAAACTGGACAATATGGTTATAAGGTCCACTCATTATCTTCGTCAAATATTCAAAAACCGATGGAAGGTTGAAAGTGGAGAAGAATGGATAAATGAGCACAGTTATGTTCAGGCGTTTCTCAGTCAACATTGCAAACACATTCTCAACAAAGTCATACCATTGCAAAAGAAGATATTACTTGAAAGCAGGAGTTTGGAGGATTGGGACATATCGTTGATGTCTCTAGTGCTTCTGAACTTCGGAGATTGGAAGAAATACGACGCACAAAATAAAGTGATTCGTCTATTGAAAAATCTACGAAACGATCTAGCACATCATAAGAGCAAAAAGCTTACACAAAGTGAGTACAGTGAAAATGTAAAAGTATTCAAAGAAAGTTTGCTAACATTGGAGATCACGAAAAGTGAAATTAAAAGTTTACTTAAGGCATCTAAAGTAGGTTCACTATTGGAAGACACTGTACGCCTGAAGACGTTACTAAATAATGCGGAACAAATGTTGAAATTGCAAGATTTCGAAAGTGCACTAAACCAATATTCCGAAGCCCTTAATATACCCAGGTTGTCCTCGGACAATCTTGGAAATGTGTATGAAAAACGAGCTGCTTGTTATCTAAGCATAAAAGATGGTCAAACTGTTGATAGAAAACATGCTGAACAAGCAACCCTTGACGTTGAGCAAGCAATGCAACTAAATAAATCTTCATGGAATGCACACTATCTAAAAGCGCAATGTCATCAAGCGAAAAATAATTTACCAGAAGCGATTCGCTACTACGAAATGGCCTTGGCAATGTCACCTTTACAAAAGAAAGTAAGACAAGAGTTGGATGCATGCAGATTGCAATTTTCATCGCAAATTATCAATGCCAACTTAAACCTTGATCAGTTGCCCTTAAAGGCAAGCGAGATAGTTGAAGAATACAAATATAAAGACTATTTTGGACAAACATTATCGCTGACAAAAGTAGCGGAATTAAATGGCTTTGAAGACTCTCCTATGTTTTTAGGCGATATGTATTACCACGGATTTGAAGTTCCACAAGACTATGCGAAAGCTGTGAAGTACTATGCCCAAGCTGAAAAGCAGGGATACGCAGACGGAAGTTACAAGCTTGCTCTTTGTTACTTTCATGGGCATGGAGTGCAACAAGATGTGAGCAAATCTGTGGAAATATTTAAACGTTGTGCGCAAATGGACGCAAAGAAGATACGCCAATTCGAAACCTATTCGCCATTAGGTTTCAATATTGGTATTACCTCAGCGGAATGTTCCATCGGGAAATGTTATTACAATGGAACCGGAGTTGAGAAAAATTATGGCGAGGCAGCTACATGGTACACTAGAGCAATGGAGCATGGTGACGGAGATGCAGCTGCTAACCTGGGGCTCCTTTATTTTAAAGGAATGATCCTGGGAAAGAACAAAAAAATGGCTGAGATGTGCTGGAAACAAGGTTTAAACTTGGGTTGCACATATGCACCTGAACAGCTCATGGAACATTACCGTCGTCACCTTGAACCAGAAATGGCATGGGTAATGTTAAAAATTGGTAGAGAAATGGGAAACTTCGGGTGCCTTAATATGTCAGATGAAGAATTCAATCAGGGTCTTACATTAATTCAATCAGAAAGATGCAGGCAAGAAGAATGGGTGACAGAATTTGAAATAGTAAACAACTTATGCCTTAAGGGTATGACATTTAGAGAAAGAGTGAATCGTGCGGAGAAACAATTGAACCCAAACTTAGCCCAAATGATTAATCCTAGCATAGATATTAGAAGTGGTGGAGAAATTCAAAGGATTGATAAAGATGTGAT
>JAQFZG010004547.1:0-11604 GCA_034695465.1 Entomobrya nicoleti
GCGACAATCCACCACAACTTTTTGTCAGTGATATTTAAATAGTACTATAATTTATCAAATTGTGTTGATGATGACTTTAAAATCATATAACTTTTAAAATAGTATTATTCTTGATGAACAAACTAAATTTATAAACAAGTTAAAACGTTGTTATAAACGTAGAACGTATTTTGTAATCGTTAACGCTTTTCCGTAGGTTACAAATGTAACTAGTTTTCAAATTGATTTATAGACTGTATAAAATAACTCGTACTTTTAAAGATGAAAAACAAATATTTTTTGGTAGTTAACTCGCTATTAAATAACTAACTAAGAATCAAGCACTATATATAGCTCTTTTGATTAAAACAACAGCCGAGAGACCATTTTTTTCAACAGAAAATAATGTATACTTGAAACTTAGAACGAAGGTTAAACGTTTCTGACAGAGCCATCAGCAAAATTTTCTTTTTATATACACGCTCATAAGTACATGAAGTGCTTTTTGTTTACCAAAATTTGCAAAGAATTGCGCAAAAGGAGTGTCAGTTCACTAACAATCAACATGAGCAGGAGATTACTCATCTCTTATCTTTTGTCAGCAATGAGCTTAATCAAGGTCTACAATGATTTGTAACTTTACTATCACACTTCAGCCAGTCAAACAAAAGTTTATAAATGATTTACTTTAAACAAACATTTTCGATTTTTTTACACGACTGGAAATAATGCAAAGCGGGATTGGTCAACGGCAACAAGCCAAAAGATATGAAATAAAGGTTATTGACATTACAAAAAAGGAGCTTCTGTGGATGACTGATTATCATCATCCTTATTTAAATGAGTAACATAATGGTAAATAATGGTGTCTATATTACAAGACACATATCACATATCCAAACAACACATTTATTTTGAACGAACAACTGTGAGATAAGAACATTCTCTTTTGGAACTTCGTAATGTTTGCACGGAAAATAGTTTATAGCACCAACGAACTATGAAATGTTCATATGTATGTTAACTGGTTATTATGGGAAGGGATTTGTACATTGAGTTAATACATTTTCCATAGTGGAAACTAGTTTAAGTTTCTTTGTCAATGATATTAGTATGACTTCACATGTGCATGCAATTAAACTAAAATATTAGATGTTTAATGTTTAATGAGATTAATATGTACATTTATTTTTTGATGTAGACAGTCTTGCCCCAAAAAATTGATAAACGGTTATTTTTGATTTTTATAAATGTCGAAGTAATCTTATTAAGACGATATTTTATTACCTGAACTGTTACTTTGGTTATAGTATGCTGATAAAACATAATATGAAATTTAAACGATGGCTATACACATCTTATTGAGTACATTTTACCGAAACAGTTCGCAGTTAACAAAAAAATTCAAGATTATGCGAAGTCTACTGTATATGGTCGACTAAATAAAGTCAATTATACCATGTGGCAGTCGTTTATGTTCAAGTTGGCATTAAAAATCGACTCAATAATTGTGACTCAATAGACCAGATTTAAACAAAGAATAATTCTATTGTATTTTTTGCGTCCCAAAAATCATATATCAAAATGTCATATTTATACGGAACCAATAAACAAATAATTCGCTGTTTTTACTTTTTGGAATTGTTTGTCTTGTTTGCACTGGAAAAGAGTTTATAGCACCAGTATGGAAAATTTATGCGTACGTTGACTGATAAATATTGGGTAAGAGTTTGCGTCATTGAGTAAATAAATTTTCCCACTATTTGTGTTAGTTGAGTAACACATTTTATCAAGTGAAAGTGAACTGTTAATCGAGTATTTTAAATAACACTATTAATATGCTCATGCAATGTTAGTATTTTTAGTTTTATGCACCAGGTTATTTCAACGACGAAAAATAATCATAAAAAATATGGCTAGCCCACGATATGCTAAATTTAAACAACTTAACCTGTAAATAATACTTGTTTTTGTTTAACTTCACTCAACTTCAACGACATCAAAATGTACCTTAATGGCTCAGTACCATAAAAGTTAGTGATGACAATATATTATCTGTTATTTACTTCAAATGAATATTTCAAATGCTAAAAAATTAAAACGTTTAAATATACAGACATGTGTGACAGACTGACATCAAATAAATATGTTCCGCGCCCTTTCTAATTATTACAATTAACTGGCAGCGGTGTTCTTACCCTAAAATACTAAATTTTTTGAGTTAAAATAGTAAGTTAGAGCAGTAAAATGTACTGGCTAATCGTAAGTTAAAATTAATAAGACACACACGAAATCTAATTTTCTAAATGATTCTTCAATGCAACAAGTTTCCCTAATTATTTCTGTTCTAACCACTTAGATCAACTTACTAATCAGCATAATAATTAAAAACAGGCTCCGTCTTAAACTCGACCTTTATCAAAAACTTCATTTCAATTTTGTTCTCGTCATATACCGCATACTCATTTTAATCTTTTCTTTTACCAATCTCTCCAACCAGACTACCAATATGTTGACCTTTTTCCTTATCAACCGAGGCGCCCGGTGGCCTAATAACACCATCTACCTCTATATTCCCTTTGTCATCTGGTAATAATCCTCCCACATATTTGACACTATCATATTGAAGGTCTGCTATTTTATCAAGCTTTATCGTTTCAAATACGTTTCCAAGTTTTACCTCGCACAAAAACAGGTATCCAATTTCTCCTACATTCGGTACACTTGAACAAGAATAACGGCTACTTTTAGCAATCCTATCAGCAAAATAAATTCCATTTCCAAATCGTCGATGACGTGAAGAATTGGGCTTCAATAGCCCCTTTTCCAAAATTCCACGAACTCGATCTGGCTTGGTTCCGTGCCAGAGCATCTTTCGATTACTATTTATGGTTACACTACCAGTATACATGTCTTGGTTTTCTGAGGAACGGTTGATTTTACATGCTTTTAGAATTTTCACTCCAAAGTCTACAGCCTGGCTGAAGTTGACGTAGTCTTGGATAAGATAGTATGGATCATTTGGAGTAAAGCTGAAGGGGCTAATGAGGGTGACAATTAGTTTGGATTTGGGGTAAACCAAAGTATTATTATATAAGTCCAATTTATTCAAGTTTTTATCGCCGTTGACTTCCGGTTTAGACGCTTCTTCCGAAGATGTCATGTCGTTGGATATTCTTTGGGATATAATTATATTTTGATTGGCCAATAATGAATTGGGTAGACCCAGAAACTGGTCCAAGTCGTCCTTGACTGTAGTGATAGTGACAACAGATGAATTTGATGACGTCATTTCTTTATCTCTAAATTGATAAGTTTAGTTAACGGTTGAGGCTGCCAAAGCAATAGAGGAAAACAGCATTGATTCTGAACTTTCGAATGACAAAACCCCAAGTATAATACAAGAGGCAGAGCGTTTTTCTCCAGCATTCGACTACAAAAACTGCAATAGAAATGATTACTCCGCTGGTAAAAAGAATGAAAATGACTACAATGTTTCCGCTCATGTTTGGTTTTGTAGGCTTCACCTTCAGATTATCTGCTACGACATTTCTATTGTTGATAAAGTTTTCCCACCACTCAAAAATTCCAGTTGAAGGCATAATTGAAACACGTTTAAGAATAAACGCTGGAACTAATCCGGAAAATATAAAGTGCATATCTGAACTTGCGTAAGACTCAGTCCCTACATCTGAGTACAGTTTAGTTTTCCTCAAATCAGAAGACATTTTCTCAGCTAAATATTTTGGTAAAATCCATGCCGTTTGAGAACATCTTCGAAGATCTTTTTGGACCAAATTTTCTGTACGTTTGGAAATGTATTGTCTAAAGGCATTGTTCCATTTGTTCATATGATATTTAATACCTTTTGTTGCCAGTTTTATTTTGAAAATATCTTGAAATTCGGGCAAGCCTGAATTTTGGAGTGCCATAACCGATAAAAATGGACTAGTAATCAAGTCAAGAAATCCCGAATGGTGCAGAGATTTTTTAATGACTGTCTCTAACAATTGGTCCTTGGCATTTGTAAACGTGCCAGTAGTTTCAAAGTTTGGTCTTCCGGCTATGTTTTTTGCTTCCGTAGTTGCTGATGCAAAATATACATCGTTGACTAAAACCATCACTAAACTATCATCGTTAAAAAATTCAAAAGTAAAGTTAACATTTTTCAACACAGAAGAAAGATTTTGATGTTTCATGAGATATTCTAAATCAAAATCTATCCGAACAGCTCTGCTATACATGGAAAATTTATCTCGAACAAGCTCTTGAAATACTTTATATGGTATCAGCTGGCGTGGAGTAACAATATTGTAAACGTTATTACTTTTGTACGCATTGCTTAACACTAACCCTACTAAAAGGTATCCCGTGAATACGAACTTAAAATAGTCAAACTTCTGTAAGCTTTCAGGAAATGGACTACCTTGTTCCAAAAAAAGTCTAATCAAAACATACAATCCATGACAGGGTGCATTTGTACTGGAAATATTGGAAATAAAAAACGCAAAACAAACTACAGAGACTAAAATTAGGATCCAGATATTTCGGTCAAACACAAAAACTAGTTCAGCAAATCGCAAATTCTCTATGCCATTTAAACCACAGCTAACAAAATGGAGTGAGCTTATTTTATTAGTAAGTTTAAATGTGGCAACTTGGTCTAAAATTACACGATTTACGTTCCACGTTAAGTAAAACGGATAGGGACTAGATTCAACATGTCCGAGCTGTGCATTCTCATCTATGAAATGTGTGGAATTGCCCATAAAATATTTTATAGTGTATCCGTACGCAATTGAAAGTTGTTTTTGCTTGTCAGTTGTTTGGAGCATTCTTTTTAAAACGAATTTTAAACTCGTTTTATAGCGACCGTTATAAACTAATGTTTCCGTAATTAGTTGGTTCAAAGCATCTTCCATCCAATAAACCGTTCCCCAATATAGATGTTCATTTTGGTTTGGCTCTTTTACATTAAGAATGTTATTCATTGCTATTTCATTCAAAAGTAAGGTTTTCAGGGAGAAGCCACTATCGCATTTAAAGCATGGAATTAGTTTTCTGGCATCTGCTAGTTTGCACTTTTGGTTTTCATTACAATTCGTTTTCACAACTAAAACAATACCATTGAAAATGTTCAGTGAAGATGTAGCACCCCCTTTTTTCTTCATCCATGTGTAAAGATCTTGTTTATTAATTTCTTCAACATCGGTTTCTTGAACTAATAAATATAACGGGGATTGTTCACTTGGTAATATGTAAGCAAATAGCCGGTTAAAACCATTAAGTGTAAATAATGGAGTGGTTTTGCCAATTGCCAACATGTACTTGGGAAGGAATAATGTTATTGTAATCTGGCATCGCCAAAGTTTTGAAGAAGCCGAGAATTTTTCCAAGTCGATCCAAGTGCAGTAACCAGTGCTATATACAAACTCATCATCAAAAATAGTGGGTGCGTAGAATTTTGAATACGCACAGGCATGCTTAATGTAGAATTTTTCAGTTGAATCAAAATAACCAGCAAAAGAGGGAATTCCTTGTGGAATCCAAAGCAAAGGAACTGGCTTATATTTGATATCAAACGGTTGGACCTTGGGAAAATCTATAATGGCATAGCTCATCTTTCGTAGTAGAACTGGGAACTGAAAGGATGCTCCATTAATGTTCACTCCACGAAAGTTATCAAGTAAAATTAGACAATTATCTGCCCCGAGTTGGTTAACAATCTCGTTCAAATTTACTATGGTGTCGTAGGTCTTGTGTGAACTAGCTTCGTATTCTTGATACGCTCGTTTGATATTCTGTTTCAGTGGGGCTTCATAATAATTAGCTATTCTGTGGACATTTGCTTTTAACTCATTTTCGGAAATTTTGTCAAATGTTGTTATATTTAAAAAGTATTTAACAGGAGGTGGCTGAGAGATGTCACTTGAACAAATCCGAATCAACTTCAAAATGCTCAGAAGAATAAAATATTTATCCATTTTTAGTTTAAAAAATTTGTGAGTGGTCAGTGTAGCTAGAATGGTTACGCGTTTGTACGAAAGGCTTGACAATCTTGTTAGAATAGAAAAAACCGCCACGTAATGAAAATGTCAACCTTCAGAATTGGTTGTTTAGTAAAAGAACTACTGCGGCAATTATTTCTGTATTCCAAAATGTTTACAAATTTTATCGTAGTTGTGTTGTTGTTCAACTTTACTTCTGCTTTATAAAATCCCCATGAAAGGTAGCTGCGTTAACCAAATATGTTTAGCTATTTCGCATCACTTATATATAATGACTGGTAAAAAACTAATTCTTGTAGTATTTATCAATCGATTTCATTTGTTGAATTCGTCCATAAAAATATCAATTGATGGTCACAGTTTGAATCGAGAGCTGTTAAGCTTTTGAGAATATTTCCCTAAAATATTTCCATTTTGTTTTAAATGGTTTTGACTATATGAGATTTCTACTGAAAATTTGCTTGATCCTTCCAATAAAATAATTGACAGATCAAACGTGATGATTTGGAATACGAAATAAGTCCATTATTCTGCTTATCATAAATATAAATATATTCTGTTTATATAAATTTTAGTCTAGATACCGACACTTTCAAAATTTATTTCACTGGTCATACGTCGACATTTCTTTTAAATTTACAATGCGCTACAATATTGCATTATCTTTGTCCGAATTAAAACCAACAAGTATTCCAATCTAGGCTTCTTTAATCCACTCGAATAATCGTCGTATACAAATGTACGTATTTTTGATCACGGTTACTTAAAATCTTCTTACGAAACGCCACAGCTTTAAAAATAGGATATTTTAAGTTTGATACGTACTGCCAGTTTTTATTCTAAATTTTTATGATTGACTGAGTATATGTAGTTCTAGCCAAGTCCAGAATCGACTAGAAGAATATGGAACGTTATGATAGGGCTTGATGAGCAATACGTCTTATTAGGCACCGGAAATCTAACATTGGAAATATGTTTGTCATAATATTTGAAAAACTCATTATATAAAGCAATTAATATTATTCTACGTGTAAGATTACCTACTGAAGAATAACCAACTTCTGAGAAACAATAGTCATATAATATTGTAGCTCTGGAAGCCTTTATACTTATTCCTTAGTCTACGTTTATCTGAATCTAGTTTATTCAGTTTCTATTTACATGTGTAATATATGTCTAAAGCCATTCCTTTACAGGTAGGATTCAACATAATTAATCGGCCGAACTTTGGCTCTGTGTTCGCTAGATTGAGGTTGTATGTAATATTGTCTTGTAATATGTTATTTGGAAACGCTTTTATGGATTGGAACTGTTTTAAAATAAAAATCGTTTGCGCGTTAGGCTCTTGTAAAATTTGTTATAATCATCATGTATACATAAAGTCGTAATAAAAATTAATATTTCTTCCCTTGGGATTGTCAAAACATTATTCGGTTTTAAGTAGTCGTAGCTTGATTGAACGATTCATTAGGTTAACTTTAGTTAAGGTTTGGTAAGCTATAAACCACAAGACGAAGTAGTTTACATTTTATACTAAGTTTACAAGCTCGAATAAAAGCTCATGACTTTTCATAGATATCGATGTATGCATCATCAAACAGAGATTATATTTCTTTTATGTCGATTCGAATGAATCTAATTATGATTGCAATGTGGACCTTGTTGCATATACTAAATATACTGATTTGAAAGTTTGAAGTGAAATATTTTTTTCTACCTTTAAACACTTTATCCTACTTTACTTTTCGCGCAATTCTAGTTGAAGGAAAATTAAGAGCTGGAGGTCAAAATTTGAAGGTATAAGGAAAGGAAGAATAATTGTTACATTGGTTAAGTTAACATTTAACATTCTTAATTTATATGATTTCCTCGTAATCTTTGACATGGGAATTAGATAAATTTTACATGTTCTCCTCGGGTATTCATTTATCTTCAAGTAATCATGCATATACAAATAGTTGCACTGCTTGTACTAATAATACTACATTCTAAGTAGTGAAATCATAGATTTTATGGTTAAAAATATATAATATTCTACAAAGCAAAGAGGGATGATTGTTTTCAGTTCAAGTATAACTTATATAACATATGGCGTATGGTTTTGTAATCAACAGGGGTACTTTCCAAAGTCAAAAGACAATTACACGGTTATGTATCAGTCGGTTTATCATCGTGTAATTAATAACTAGGTATTAATTTGAACGGTTTTTGATGCAAATTATGGCTAACGGTAGATTTGCGTAATGTAATGCGTACGAAAAATTTGGAACGCATTTTTATCAATAGACGTCTTTGACGATATATTAGATCGAAATGTTAGAAACTGGTTTTGAAGCTATAGCTACAATGAAAACAAGGCCAAGCAAATCATCTATTTCTAATTTTGAAAGTTTTTTTTTGTCGCTGCCATACTCTGTATATAATATTATTAATATTTACTCAATGCAAAGAAATATAACTTGCGTAATATTACTACACGTCAAATAATACAAAAATATACTGACTAAGTTGCTAAACTCATCACAGGTGATTTAACGTAATTTCGTACTGTACAACCATTTTTGTTCACTCCAAAAAATCTTAATAATTTGCATTGCACAATTTTGAACATGTAATCCAAACTTTTTTGCCGTAAATATGCTGCAACTCTACAAATTTTAGAGTTATCTCCGAATCCAAATTATTACTAATTATGTCTTCCCCTCTACAATTACACATGTGTAGCATATAGCAAATTAATTAAAAGTTTATTTTTTACATGAGGGATTAGCTGTATTCCATGACAAAATATTGGGTATGTTTTCACATACCGAGTCTTCTATATGGCGACCTGATCCTTTTTTATTTTGACGAGCTAGGTTGACAGCGCAACGATAGGATTAGTAAAGAGTAGACCTTTTTTACATTTGTTGCAAATGCTGACCCAAGCACTACATATGAATGCATCCATGCATTCTAATGTTTAGCTTACATGTTTATAGCAAGCACGACAAAGGTACTCATTTCATTATGCAACGCAAACTATAAATTTTTCTACGTAATATTTAAGAACATAATTTTTGTTTCCAGAATGCACTCCTCTACACAAATAATTTTACACATGAATATTTTACTGAAATCTCAAAAGAATGATCTTAAAACAATTGATGTATTATTGCTTTTAAGTGAACCACATCTATGGACTGAAAGTATATGGGTTGTGTACAGATTTACATGCCTGCTATGTTATTTTTGGGTAGGTAAATATACCAATCCAGATTTTTTCCGTGTTAATATTAATTTTTTGTTGAACTAAAGTTTTATAATACTTCCTTGATCGGCTACTCATTGATTCAGATGGCCAGTATTTAGTGGCTAAAATAATTTAGTCGGTGTATAAAAAACTGCATGTTGTTAATGTATGCATTATTCGGGTTTGGACTATAGCTCCTCAATTGTCATGTCGTTGGACTTTGGAATATAATTACATTCCAAATCGCCAATAATGAAATCAATAGACATAATTAACTTTCCAACCCATCGTTAATTTTTGTGCAAGTGATACTGTCTACAGTTGAAGATGTCATTTCGTTATTTATGAAAAGTATTAAATTAAGTTACCAATGAATTTTCTAATAAAAAGGGTGAACATGTGAATTACCTTTGTTTCAATATTTTGTTTAAAAACCTTTGCATTTGAAAAAAATCACCAAACCAATACTTATGTGTAACTTAAATGGTGCTTATAGTGACAATGAACCTTATATCTGACGTTGATATTATTTGCTTTACCGTTCCGTTTAACTTTCTGTTTTATGGTAAAGTTGAATGTTCTAGAGTACAGATTAAAATGACAGGCGCAAAATGTTAATGTAAACGATGAATGTAGGCTGAATATAGCCAAACTGACCCAAAATAAATTCAGTGAAATAATTTTGTACATATGTTTGGATACATGATAAGAAATAAGTGTTTAATCTGACTTTGATAATACATAAGGTAAAAACACATATTGATAATTTGGAAGCATGCTTAACAGAGGTCCCCAATCGAAAAAGCCTAATGTGTTGTAAACTTTCGATGATCAACGATTTCCAAGCTTATTTTGATAATCGGGTGTCATGTACCAAATGTCTAAAAAAAAATTAGGCAACACGAGTCAACTCGTCATTTGAATGAGAATAGGAGTAATCATGAGTGTAAATTTTGTGGCGACTATTTTTTGAAGAATAAATGGCTTGGCTATTAATTGGATACAATTTCATATCTGCGAGGAAAAAACGGTGTGAGGAAACGAGTCACAAATAATCAAGCTTTAGCAGTGGGTAGTTGGGGAAATATTTGCAATTTTAGCAGATATAAAGAAATTGACCATTTACCCAAAGTTTATTTCACAACCGATTTACAGTTCAACCAGTTTGGTTTGACTTAGGTTAAATAAACAAACAAAGCATTTTCAGGTTATTTAAATGCAAAATAAATCCATTCGAGGTAAACCAGTGACAATTTCTAACCGACATATTTGAAGTTTTGTATGATTTTGAAAACAAAGAACGTTATAACAAATATTATTATAGGTTTTACTTTTTACACTCAAGTAGTCTTAACTGACTTTTGAGTAAAACTGCTAAAACTTTATTTGTTTAATTCAAACACAGGGATATTCGAAAGCGACATATGTTAACCAGTAAAACTCAAAAAATTAGCAAATAACATATGTAAGCAGTACCTTCAGGGAGCAGTTTTTTAAACTTTGGCATAGAAACTAGCCCTGTGCACAAGTCTGGAGAGGAAACGCTATGAATCAATACATCAGCTCGTGTATGTGCAGTTAGTGAATAGTAATCACTAGATTATCTAACAAATTTTCAATTAAAAAGCAATTAATGTATCATTCGGCATATTTTTAATTTAAAAAAGTAATTAAAGTCCCGCTTCATATATTCCAAGCTTTCACGTGTCTGAATCGCTTAAAACCTTTCTATGTACGGAATAAATTTTTAGGAATGCCGAAAATATTTGTCATAAATTTCCAAAAGCTTTGAGTCAATATAAAAAGTCCGTTATTTATTTTTGAATCGTGTATTCTGCAATATTATGCACGATCGTAACACGGAGTAAGCCCCTTGACCTAGAGAGCTAAAATTTGCTACAAGCGTACCTCTAGGTAAGTACACGTTACTTTTAAAAAATAGCCAGAACCGGTCGACTTGTGAAACGGTGGCAGGAAATTGGTTGCTGCATGTCTTTTAAATTAGGAAAAAAATATTGCACTAATTGAGGCAGTGCAGTATGCTGATCAATCTTTTCAGATATTATTGGTCTAGAATTCATTGATTTTTAAAATATGACACATCCCAGTTAACTAACATTTGTAATTCACTAGGTAAACTAAGCTTCGTAGCATGACAAAAGTCAACTAAAATTATTGGGCGATATTCAGTTAACCACTAGCAGCTTTATTGGACTAGTATACTTAAACTGTATGATATAATTTAAATTTAAAGATTCGGAATTAGGTATTTTAAAAGATTCCATTTTAATAAAGCTTTCGGGACTTTAAGTACAAGTTGTTCAAATTAAACGAATAAATAATTTCTACTTCGTACAAGCTGGTTATAAACGTTTTTATTATATT
>JAQFZG010004548.1:0-11601 GCA_034695465.1 Entomobrya nicoleti
AAGTGGTTTCAGTTCCAGCCGTTGCTTAACTTCAGTGATCTGACGAGAACTGTTAAGCTAGAGCTGTACTGCCTTGCTTTGTATTTCTTGCTTATTGACGTTACTATGGATTGACGTGTTATTATTCCTGATAAATATGGAATTTTTTTAACATGACCGTGTATTTGTCAAGGTTGTATTGATAGAGTTTAGACTTTGAATAATATTGTTATGACAGGTGAAAAAACAACAATTCAGTTGCACTTTTCCGATTGGCATTTGCATATTATAAACTAGAAATGAAAACGTGGGATGACTTTAAACTTAAAATATCTTCACGTGAACTGAGTATCTTCTTTGGGATCTCTGATGAGACATCTGGTTAAGACATCGTTTCCCTGACAACTTTTTTAAATGAAAAATATTCAAACTTGACTCTTATTTTTTTACATTTGTACAGCAAGTTTGTAAACTGGCAAATCATTATGCTGCATTACTGATCTTTTTCCATGGTGTTTTTTATTATTCCGATGATTTATTTTTTTATCGAATTAAGAATGACCATTTACATTGAACAAGTGTGTTACCGGACTTATCATGGTATAATGCAGAGGGTTTGTCAGTGACAAATTGTCATTACATCTGTTTAATAAAACCACTTAGGGCCGTCAAATAAAGTAATTTATGTTTATTACGAACATAAAGAATTGGATAAGAACATGTTAAAATATATAGTATTTAAATAATATAGACAGATCATACTCATAAAATAAATAGATCTGCCTTGGTATTGAACTTCAGACCTGCAGGTCCAATGTGACCGGAAATACTTGGGGTCACAAAGGAATGCGTTTTAAATGCGAAAAAAGTATTTTTTTTACTTCATGACAAAATATTTTACAAAAAAAAATTCAATATTTTTTGCATATACATTAACTTAAATCTTAGTTGACTCTTCTATCTTTACCTCTGGGGTCATACCAGTCAGATATTTGAGTTGGATCCACCAATTTATCCAGATACGGTTTCCATTTATTTTTATTTACACCAAATACCTTAATTGCTGCTTTAGTTTGAGGACTCATAATTTGTCGAACTAGATTAAGAATCAATTCAAATGAATCCGGTGCTATATAAAAATAAAATTATTTCGTTATTCCCAAAAAAAATAACAAACTGAAATTCATATTTAAAAGTTTTTTTTTTAAGTTTACTGTTAATAAACACTAGTCGAAAAACTGTATTTGGCCACACTTTCTCAAAAGAGTCTAAATATCCCAAGTAAAGTGGTATACCTAAATGTTAGAAAATACAGTCGTAAAATTTACCAATAAAAAAAATTCAAATTGATTGAGCAGCTGGTGATTTGTATCAGGGCTTACATGAAGGGCAAGCTTGTTTAAACACACTAAAGCCATCCATATTAACAATAAAAACAAACTGTGTAATATTTTTGCCCTGGGCTTGAATCTGACGAATTTTAAAGTTTGCTCTCTCAACTTCCCTGAGTAAATAATAGGTAAACTGTTTAATTTTTCCGGAGACTGCTACAGCTCGGATATTCCAATCGCCAAAAAAACCTTCCACGACTAAAACCAAAATAGTCGATTTATTTGCTTATCTTCGATCAATACCAATCAATAGAACATTTTTTTCTCGTTAACTTACTTGGTCTTCCCTTTCGATCAAAGCCATCGCTAAATACAGGATAATCTCCGTTCCTCTCAAATTGATCAAAATAGCCTGGATTTTCCCATTGATCTACTTTCACTTGTTTTCTCCATTTTATAGCCTGTCCGTTAATTTTGAAAAAAAATTGTGAATGAAAAAAATTAGAATGCAAAGTGGAAAATAACAATGATATTTTCATGCCAAACATAAAAATATTTTACTTACTTCAGCAAGCATGCCCACTGCTTTTCGTTCATTGAAATTACTAACTTGATATTAAATTTTTAAATATTTATCCACCAGTTTAACAATTGTAAGTTATTATTGATTTTTGTTTAAAATAAATTTAAATAAAAATTACATTGTAGAAATTTGATTAGATAAATATCATCCTTCATGTAGTCATCCGAAACTATTGGGGATGCAGCTTTTCTGAACTTTTTAGAAAGTTGAACTTTAGTTGCTATTCTACATTTAGTAAAAAAACGAAGTTTAGTTTAATAAGCTAAATATTTACCTTGTGGAGAGCCACAGTTTGGAATGGTTTTAAATTTTGTAGCTCTGTGAAATTAGTTTGGTTGCCAATAGTTACCAAGGGAAAAAACACTAACAAAACGACAACTGCTAAAGATTTCATATTTTTTAAATCGTAAACTTTGAATTGAAAACTTTAAAAAATGTACTTTGCGCACCGGAAAACAATTTCATACTGAACTGGAATAGAGTTTGTTGCTAACTCTAGAATTCCTGCTGCAAACTTGGTATTAATTTTTTGAATGGGTAAAATAGATACAAGTTTTATTGCCGTTTACTGACCTTATTAAAATGAACGAAGTTTTAGTATTAAAAAAATATTGAGATAGTCACGGTTTCAGAGTTAGGATACTTGTTATTTGCTCTGGTCTAATAATTAATTTGGCAGACCGGAATACAAAAAAAGGAAACTGACGTTGCACATGGATAAATTTTATAGTCATTATGAGATTCAAACTAAAGAAGCAGCTTTTTTTACATTGAATGACTTATTCAACTAGAGATATGGAAACTGGAATTTACTCACAAAAATATACGCATTTTTTTGCAAGCTAAACTTGGTATTGAGTTGAGGATATTTTTGGTTGAACTGTTTTAATTCGTGAAGGTTACATTTTGGAATTTTTCTAAGTTATGGTAAGCCTAACCACATTGTGATGATGAGCAAATGTTGTTCACATGCAAAAAAACTGATATTTGTATTAGCCATGTGTATCCTATTTAATATGCACAGATTATTCTAAAATAAGTAAATGGCAGCTGTCATTGCTATGATTAAGATGATAATACTTCATGAATTAAGTAGCTGAATATGAACAAAAATATGATCCACTATGAGCTATTCTGAGTAGTCATGTTTTTGGTTATAAGGAATTGATTTATTAGTTTATAGCTCAAATTTTCGATAACTAGCCGTTATCTTTTTCACGAGCAGAACAAAAAACCTATGAGCTATTCTACAGGTTCAATGTCAGGGTTCAAAAGAAGATGTGAATTTTAAGCGAGAATAAAATATTTTTCGATTTTTGAAACATTTTCGAACATGTAAGCACATGTGCATGCATACACACATATATATTTATTATTTTTGCATATTCGGAAAACGGGACTTGACCACACTATTTCCAAAAAGTTTATAAATCCCAAGTAATATAGTATACCAACCTACGTGATGGAAAAAAGCGTGATAAATTTACCAATTAAAAAATCATATAAGTATGTCCAACTGTTTTTTTCTAAATGTTTACATGAAGGGCAAGCTTGTTTAAGCACATTAAATCCATCCATATTATTTAGAAAGATAAACTGGGATATATTTTTGCTCTGGGCTAGAATATCATGGATTTCATTAACTTGCGTCAGCAAGCCATTGTTTTTTTCGCACGTTAAATTATTTATTATAAATTAAAATAGGCATACTATTTAATTTCCCCCTTATATACATCTTTTCTTTCCCTTTTTTCGTAGTTTATCTCTCTAAAAATTAATTGCATACTTCTTTTTACTCCCTAAAATATTTTGTGAAAAACAAACAAAATTTGGCATATCTCTGCACAATGCATTTTAAAACACTTATATATTTTATGGAACTGGTCAAATTTCTACTTTCATGGAAATTTCTTGCTACTTCTACGCAACAACTATATTCTTGGTCAAAAATTTGTAATACAAAATTAGTTTTGCGGAAGATCAATATAGACTTATGTCAAATTGCTATTGTAATATGCTTGCTATTTTGTCATGCTTTAAAAGATCTAAATAAAAAATAAATGCATACTAAATATTAAAACTTTGTAACTGTCTGCACACTAAAAAGATAATTTGCCTAGTTTTGACTAATCGGAAATTTATCAGGAACGAGGGAAAATAAAATAAAATATTACTATAAATCATTTATACTTGAAAGGAAAATTGGTTGGGATAACTCCGAATAATAAAAGTACCTTATATATTTTTTCCCGAGAAAAATGTATTTGAATAATTAAATAATACTGCATGATACGTATCATATTAGTACCGTTATTTTTATAAATTATTTTAATCAGTCGGATATTTTATACATGATTAAAAACAAAATTACAGGTAAGAAATTAGAAGATTTTAATAACATAATAATTCTTAGTAGCTTGTTTTTTAAATGAATAGACAATTTAATTATTTATTTCAGTTTACTCTTCTATCTTTACCTCTTGGGTCATACCAGTCTGAAATTTCTGTTGGGTCAATCAACTTATCCAGATATGGTTTCCATTCATCTTTGTTAATCCCAAAGACCTTGAGTGCTGCTCTAGTTGGTGGACTCATGATTGGTCGAACAAGGCTAAGAATCACTTCAAATGAATCGGGTGCTACAAAACGTAATAAAATATTTTTTATAATCCACATTTAAATTGTTTATAAATTGAAATTTATATTTATAACGTTATTTCTCAGTTTACTATTAACGAGCACTAGTCGAGCAACCGTATTTGGCCAGACTTTCTCAAAATAGTTGATGTATCCCAAGTAAAATGGTATACCTACAAGGTAAATAATAATCTATTAGTAACCTTAAAAGAAAATTCACAGCTTTTCCATAGCAGTTTGATGTACTTACATGTAGGACAAGCTTGATTGATCACATTAAATCCATCCATATTAACTACCATCACAAACTGGGTTATATTTTTCCCATTAGCTTGAATCTCACGGATTTTAGTGGTGGCTCTCTCGACTGCCCTAAGGGCATAATGGGTGAAATGCTTAATTTTCCCTGAGACTGCCACAGCTCGTACATTCATATCACCGAAAAATCCTTCAATAACTAAACCAAAAATTCAATTTAACCGTTATCTCAATTGGTTAATTAATGTAATGACAGAATATATTTATTGTTCACGAACTTGGCCTTCCTTTGCGGTCAAAGCCATCGGTAAACACGGGATAGTCTCCTTTCCTAAACTGCCCAAAAAAGTCGGGATTCTCCCATTGATCTACTTTCACTTGTTTTCTCCATTTTATAGCCTGTCAATTTTATAAAGTCATTACACATGACAATTTTTTTTACTAAAGTATGTAACTCAATAAACATTTCTTACTTACATCAGCAAGCATGTCCATTGATTTTCGAACATTGAAATTATTAACTGTAGTTGAAAGTTTTAACAAATTTATTTATAGATTTATTAAATTTAAAGATATAAAATATTTTTCAACTTGAAATAAAATTACATTGTAGAAATTTCACAAGATAAATATTCTCCTTCATGTAGTCCTCTGGAACCATCGAAGATGCAGTCTTTTTGAACTTTACAGAAAACAAACGAAACGCTTGATATGGTTAGCTTATTAGAATAAAATTTATTTTAAACAGTTAAACACTTACTTTCTCAAGAGCTGCAGCTTGAGGAGGTTTTAATTTGTTTAGCTCTGTAAAATTAGTGCTATTCCCTAACGTTATCAAAGGAGATAACCCTAATGTAACTACTATTGCTGTAGATTTCATGATTATTTGTTTTAAGAAAAACTTTGAAATCCAAAAGTGAGGAATTATTGGTACTTGACACACCAGAGAACGAATCTATACTAAACTGGAAAACACTTTGTTGCTAACTCGAAAAGTTTCTGTAACAGACTTGTCATGCAAGAAATGTTGTTTGTGTGAAACAGGTACATTTTTTTTATTGCAGTGACTATTACTGACCTTACATAAATGAACACAGCCTTACTTTCTGTAAAAAATATTGAGTCAGTCGTGGTTTCATATTTGGGATACTTGTTTTACCGGATTACTTGTTATTTGTTGTTCTAATAATTACTTTGGCAGACCGGAATAAAAATTCATAAAAAAATGGTGTTTTGCACGGATACATTGCATGGTCATTTTGCGATGCAATCCAAAGAAGCAACTTTTTTACATTGAATGTCTTCAACTAGAGATACGGTCAAGAAACTAGAATTTACAGACTTTTTTTCATCTTCTTAATACTCATCGTCAGAGTTATTGTTGCTTTTGTTCCACCTTTATGCTGGCTATGTGTGTTAATGATTCGGTACATGTTTCGGGTTGAGCTTTTTTCAAGGTTATCTAGTAACGTTTGTAAAATGATGATAAGCCCAACAACAAATGGGATTTTGTATGTGAAAGGCAGATTTTTGTGTTGGATATTTGTGTCTTAATTAGCACATTGGGTTACTTATAGATAAATATGTGGTCATCAGATCTACCATGCGCCGGCCTCGCTGTCTATTTGGGTACTTGACTGTTAGATTATTTAAAAATGTACTTCATTTTATCATGCTAATTACTATATAGCTTTTGCAGATCGTAATGAATTTTCTTTTTAGCACGCAAAAGAAAATAGATAGCACCCAAAATAACAGATAAATACATGGAATCCTGCTGATCGCTAGCTTTTTACATGAACGGAGTACAAAAGGGAATACCTTTCATTTGTCAGGGCTTTGCTTTCCTTGGCACAGCTGGAAATATTTTCAAGATTTCGTAGCAGATTAGTAATAATGTAATTGTTAATGAAAAAAAATGTATCAGTAAAACTTTTTAACTTTGTGGGAAAACGGATTGAACAGCCAGGTTTAGGGCAAAAATTCAATCGGTTAAATTACAAAAAAAACCAAAACATGAACTTTTATAAAACTCTCATGAAACCGAGATGTCAGAATGCATGTTATAATTTTATTTTTTTGCTGTTTATATTACTATATGAAACCCTTGTAAACTAATATAAACTGACAAACAATTAAATTATTTTTATGTAATGAATTAAACAAACTAAACAAATTACATTGAACGTGTTTCTATGTAATAAGAAATAACACAAATCCAACAACAGCTCAGGTATATTTTACATGACAAAATATTAGAATTGTAGTTTTTGGAACTCAATACCAAATTAAATTATTTAATTTAGTTGACTCTTCTGTCTTTACCTCTTGGATCATACCAGTCTGAAATTTGAGTTGGATCAATCAATTTGTCCAGACATGGTTTCCATTCATTCTTGTTCACACCAAAGACTCTAAGAGCTGCTCTAGTTTGAGGGCTAATAATTGGACGTATAAGGTTAAGAATAACTTCAAATGAATCTGGTGCTAAAATAAATATTACAAAAAATATTTCCTTAAATCCTAGTAACAACACTACATAAATTGGAGTTTGCATGTAAATCGGTACTTATGTGTAATGTAGCTTACTATTAATAACAAGTAATCTAAAAGCGGTACTTGGCCAGACTTTTTCCAAGTAGTTTACATATCCCAAGTAAAATGGTATACCTACATGATAAAGATTAAAGTCACAAGTTTACTAATTTAAACATTCCGATTAGTTGACTGAGCAGCTGTTTTTTTAAAATGCATACATGTAGGGCAAGCTTGATTGATCACATTAAATCCATCCATATTAACTAAATAAACAAATTGGGTGATATTTTTGCCCTGGGATTGAATCTCACGGATTTTTGTGGTGGCTCTCTCAACGCTCCGTAGAGCGTAATGAGTGGAATGTTTAATTTTCCCTGAGACTGCCACAGCTCGTATATTCATATCTCCAAAAAATACTTCAACAACTAAACCACAAATAACTATTTCTACATTTGTCTTTGATGGTTAATTGTTTTAATTATAGCATTTTTTTATCGTGCATACTAACTCGGTCTTCCTTCGAGATCAAAGCCATCTGTATACACGGGATAGTCTCCTTTCCTCTCGAACTGCTCGAAAAAGTCTGGATTTTCCCACTGATCTACTTTTACTTGTTTTCTCCATTTTATGGCCTTCAAAATTTATTAAATTCATATTACCCTTAAACGATTCAATTGAACAATTATTTTGCTGCGGTAATTACATTTTTTTTAGACTTACATCAGCAAGCATGTCCATTGATTTTCGAACATTGAAATTATTATCTACAATTTAAAACTTCGACAATTATACAAACACAAGCATAATATTTGTAAGTTGTTATTGATTTAAATAATAATAATTGAACGTACATTGAAGAAATTTCACTAGATATATATTTTCCTTCATGTAGTTCTCTGGAACGATTAGGGATGCAGCCTGTTTGAACTGTATAGAAAAATAAACGCTTTCTTTAAATATGTCATAAAAATAGTTATTTTATTTTAATTTCAAACACCTACTTTTTCAAGAGCAGCAGTCTGAGATGGCTTCAAATTTTGTAGTTCTGTAAATTTAACGCTATCCCCAAACGTCATCAAAGGAAGTAATCCCAGTAAAACAAATATTAGAAAAGATTTCATGATTTTATTTGTCTTACGTTTTGTTGTAATGTTAAAAGTAAGAAAAGATTAGCACCGGACACACCAGAAAACAAATTCATAATGAACTATGAACGACTTTGCTGCCAACTCCAGAATTTCTTCCCAATGACCTGCTACAGAATCATTATGCAAAAAAATTAAAACAGGTACATTTTTTATTGCAGTGCATTTACTAACCTTACTTTCTGTAAAAAATATTCAGTCAGTTGGCAGTCGTGGTCTTAGGATTAAGATACTGTCATGAAAGATGAGTTGTTTGTTATAATTATTAGTTCAGCGGACCGGAATTAAAAAAATAATAACTTGGTTTTGTGCGTAGACAGATTACAGGGTGATTATGCAAGTCATGCAACGCAGTATGCTTTTCTAATTACATGACTTGAACTACAAACTAGAGCAGTGGTCAGGAAACTGGAATTTTAAGATAAAAATATATCTTTGATGCTTGTTATTATTAGTATTCTACCTTCTTGTTAGCCTTATTTGATATTGATTCGTTATAGTTGTTTTTTAATATTGGGATTAGTAAGTTGAGATTTTTTCATTTCCAAGGTTATAGAATGACGGCATTAGAACTTTAATTGAATTCACTAGTGACGGATTTTAGGCAATTTTTTTTACACTAGCCAGTTTTTAATCAGCTCAACATCAGGTAAGTTTAAAATATCTTGATCTTTTTAATAAGTATATCTACTATAGCATGCAAACTGGATCAATTATAAAATTGGTTTTTTACGTGAACGAATATGTTCATGTTATTTTTTAACTGGACATAATGTCCAGTTATTTATGTTCACACATTTATCATCAATTTACTTAAAATTATTTTTTTCTGTAAATTGGGTCTATTTCTTTAATAAACCAACTAAATAAGTAGTTTCGTAAGATTTTATGTAACTGTTCATTATGAAAAAATATGTGAATTTTTGTGGTAGAATATATAACATATTTATAATGACTAGAAAATTTCTTTGATAAAATCTGGAAAAAAAAATTATATAGTATTGATTTTTATTAGTTCATACATGGTTATTATTAAGTCTAAGCTGAAAGAAAAAATAAGTATTGTATTCAACTTTAAACTTTAAATATCGTTATAACATATATACCATTCCTCTACAATTTTAACTTAAATCTATAATTAAATGCTACTTTTATGTTTGTCTTAATGCTAACTAGTTATGATATTACACACTTAAACCTAATGAACTAATTAATATAATCACTAACCATAAGTACTGTATCAACCGTATTCATTACAATGGTATCAAACATTCTTGTTTTAGTTTCCTGCACGAGAAACCCCAATCCATCAATATAGAACGCCACAACCTGGAATCCCTTCAGAACCCTTTTATTCAATTTCCTAGTTCCACTTCGACACTCATCCAATCGAAACTGCCATTTTGAAATCATACTCAAGCTCTTCTCTGCGGAATATGATGCACAAGGCATTGCAATAGCGATGATAAGCATTGTCAACCCCGCCATGAGAGGATTCAGCCAGTAGAGAAATGGACTCAGTATTTTCCATCCAACGAATGTTCCCGTCAGAGAAACAATTGCAATGAACATTCCACCTTCAATACATACAAACATTTGGAATGATGCTGGTCTCAAGCTTTTTACATGAACGGCATACAAAAGTGCGTATCGCTCCATTGCCAGGGAAACGTTGGACTGGGAAAGGTGATCAATGTATTGGAGAAAGTTGGCTGTGATTTTGGCGCAAACTATCAAAGTTGTGAAAATTGTCCGAACTGCTCGAGCGCACTCTGCTGTACAGATGACTGCCCCGATGGCTGGTAGGATTCGAAATGGTAGGTAGAGCCAAATGGGATAGTCGTCGTATTGGAATATATCGTGGACAGGATATGAGAATGGATCCGCTCTGGTTATTAGGGGTCCTGGGATATAGCAAATAGGTACGAGGGAAAACTAGACTGTGGCGCCGATAACGAGTAGGCCAATTATGTCGGCTTGGTTACGGGTGGATTTTGTGAGGAGTTTTTTGAGTTCGGTGAATACTTCTTGGATGATGGTGGGTTCTCTGCCGGTTTTTGACTTGGGTTTGGTTTTGACCAAAAATTTGTTATTGAGATCCATGAGTAAGTTGAGATAGTGTACTATTTCGCCGTTGTTGTATAAGAGGCAGAAGTTGTTTCCATTGCAGAGTATACCGGGAGCAGATACGATTATTGTAAAAAATAAACGATCGGAGGTTACGGTGTCGGGGTGAAATATGTCTTTGTAGAAGATTACGTAAAATGTGGTTATAGGCCAGAGAATGGCGGTTAGAAAAAACCAACAAAAGTAGAAATACTTTAGGCGGTAGTGATCCTGTTCGGCTTCGTATCGTCCAGTTTTGTAGTTGTAGTTCATGAGGTAACGGGAATATAAGAGTTTTTCGGTGACGAGCTGGTTTAGTTCAAGGGCTTTAATGCAAAGGGAACTCATTTTCGTATAATGGGAAGATAATATAAAATGAGTACAATGCTTTGTGGTGGATTCAGGAAATAGTGGTTAGGGTTTTGGGAAATAGGCATTTGGTTCCTGTATATTTGAATGATATCTATTTTTATACATATTTGCTTTTTAATGGAAAAGTAACTTGAAATAAATTTCCTTAAGTAGCTTAATTATTTGATTACTATCAAATGAATAATATATTGTTTTCTAAAGAAACTATTATTTCCTTACAGAACTACCGTTTATTAGAGTTTTTATGAATTCCGCATTAGGTTTGTCCAAAATAGACAAAAACAATTTCAAGCTTTCCCTTCCAGACATGCCATTAGTTTTAATTGAAGAAGCCTAATTGCGTTTGAATTTAATTTCTTAGTACGACCGTTGAGTTTGTGGGATCATAACAAGACGGGAATCTGATTGGACTCTTGAAAACTATCTAAATCGAATCTTTATTAGGTTTTGCTTGTAAAAAGCTGCCCAAGTAAAATTATGAAAATACTAAAAATCCTAACATTATTTTTTTCAAATTTATGGTAAAGTTCTGAAAATAGATTTTGTAATTTTAGCGTATTCATATTTATTTTATATATTTATAAAATAGTAGTGACCTCATTGAATCATAAAATGTAACCCGTAATTTTTTGTACTGTTTTAAAATACATCA